>WSFP011477760.1:0-16691 GCA_009831015.1 Picea engelmannii
TAATATAATGGGGTAATTTTCTTCTAGAAAAGTATGTCATTTTTAGAAGTACTGATGATTATTGTATCCATAACATGTTCATATGAAGCCAAAATCATATGGTGTCAGTTGCATTGGTTAGAGGATTTAGAAGGATTTCCAATGACGAGATACATGAGATTTATTTTTATGATAGATTAGGTATGTAATTTCTATCTAAAATCAAAGTATAGAAGTTAGAATTAGTTTCCACAGTCACTTTATTATTTCTCTCAAATTAATAACTGAAGTTTGTAAAGAAATGTTGGGAAAATAAATATATTTTTTTTAAAAACTTTTTCTTTAATTATTAATATGATGATATTTACATTTATTTTAAATAAAAAAATTTGGACACAAACACAATCACCACAAGAACCAACAAAAAAATAAAATCAAGATGACTAATTACTAAGATTTATGTAAGATTTATATGTTAGTAGACAAAGTGAGAACACAAAATAAGAATAAGTCCATGAAACATCAACTTAAGTCCCTAGGTCTAAGCATATACACATAAACATCAAGTTTTAGTAGACATGATATCTTCTTTGGGTGGTGGATCATTATGGTGTTTGGGGGTTATCTCCTACCTAGTACTAGTAAGATGATGGTAAGATCAAGATCAATAATGATAAAACCCCAACCATTATTGTCTAAATCAAGTGGCTTTGTTGTCTCCAAAATAACAAGAGCTAGATTTGAGAATTTCACATTCTACCACATTGGTGGGGAGGAAATTTATTCCATTTCTCATGCCCGTCTCTAATTTTACAACCAATATTTCGACATTAAATATCCTCTTCCCTAGATTAGGATGGATAATTAGGGATGTAATAAGTGGTTCTATGCTCATGTCAATGTGGCCCCACCCTATAAAACAAGTAGTTATTGCAAGTGGCTCATCTCAACTTGATTTTTTCATACCTATAATGTGAAATACAACTACAAGCTTGGATAGATTAAAGATATATCAACCCATGATAAATATTTAAAAGACCCCTTCTTATTAAATAAAGTTTTATTTCTTGTATTCCATTAGAACAAGTGTATTTCCATATAAACAAGTAACCAAATAAAATAAAATACTATAGCCCAAGGGAGTTTGTCAATTAGGAGAGAAACTCTTTGGGAAATGGTAGTAGGGAGAAGTTGACCACATAGTGACTTATTCCACCCCTGCCTAGACTAAACAAGGGGAACATATTAGAAAAGGCTTTTTAGAAATTTAGCACATCCACACTAAGGACATTTCATATTCTAAACACATGGTTGTCTGAGTATCCCATTTAAAAGAAACCACCCAATGATTAAATACCATGTAAAAAATAATTACTAGGTTCAAAACCTATATTCCACGTGCTACTTAGCATAAAAAACCTACCTTTTTATCTATACCCCACATCCCATGGCTCATTTTATAGGAAGTTATCCGGGGTTGGTCTTATGTATGACCATATCTATCCATAAATATGGTTGTACTTATGAAGGCCTTGGAAATATTACCTTTCTAGTCTTTCCCCTAGGTTCAAGGATATGTCATTATAAACTATACTAAACACTATATTAACAATAATCTTATTAGGTTTGGGAAATATAAATTTGTCCTTTAATTGTAGACATGAAATATAGTCCTTAGGTACCATTTGTCAATACAACACCTTTCCTGTAGAACATAAGGGTCAAGAACTAAGGATATTTGAATATGATTTTATTGTCCTTATTCACTAATGAAGTCCACTAGATGAAATGGTCATGCAATGGTCATTGGAGTGAAATCCAAATTTTAGCGAGAGGTATCGCCATTGACTAAGTTAGGAATGGATTGGTGGATTCTTATTTCTTCCAAATTCTATGGGCAATAGATGATCCTTTCATATTGACATAACTTAATTTGTAATAAAACATTGGATGGTAAGACATTGCCATAATTATTTTTCAAAAGGTTTACCAAGGGAAATGTAATCGCTCAACAAAACCTTCCAAGATTTTTTTCCATCCATGCCTTGAACCCCCATTTTTTTAGATAGGTATTGACATGTCTCTATGTAGTCAAGATACCCAAATCCCACCAAGGGCCTTGGAGTTCAACACAGGTCCAATGTATTCTATGGAATACTTAGGTGACAAAGTTGTTGATCAATATAAAATTTCTAAGACACTTATGCATCCTTTGGTGAGATTTCAGAGAGGGAACCCAACATGAAAAGTAGTAAACACCAGGAGTAGTAGCTAGCACCTTGGTGCATATATGGAATTTGGTTACTAAGTCGATGGGTATTGTGATCCATTTTCAACCTATTTGGACCTTCTATAACACCACCTCCCCCAACAACTTGAAAGTGGTTTGGAATGCAAAGGGTATCCCAAGAAACTTAAATATTTGACTAGGTTTAATCCAAGACCATCCTTGGCCCTCAAACCAATTAGGAATTAGGCATTGGATTTATTTATAAGAGTATTCTTTTTTCCATTGTGTTGGAACCCAAAGAAACATAAAACATATCTAGGCTCTCTATAGTGTTATCCCATGAGGATTGATCCTATAAGATAACGAGGAAGGAATCAAAAGAAAAATGACTATTAACGAGTTGTTATTCTATTAATTTAATTTAATTAATTAATTAAATACAATTATTACTTAATTTGTTATTTATTTTTTATTTCTTGGTTTATTTTTTATCTTTTATCCCCCACTCTAATGTTATTCTTCCTTTTCTTTACCTTTTTTTATGACCCATCTCCTTATTTTAGCCAATTTTTTTTCGTTCTTTGGAAATACAAACTTAACAAATTATATTTCTTAAAAATTATTTTCTTTAACCTTTTCTTTTAGTTTCAACTTTGATGTTAACATTAAATATATTTTATTTCCAGTGGCTCCTTTTTTTTCTACAAGTATTAACCTTAATTTTTAACCCTATAAATATCCACCCAGGTACTCTTTTCTATTATTATTTCAACTTTATTTGTCCTTGATGATGGGTAGAGGGTCCACTCGAAAAGTTGGACGTTTCAAAATTTTATACACAATTTATCTCCAGAAAGATAAAGCAACAAGTTGCTCATATTCAATCTTTTGAAATAGGATTCCCTTAATGACACTTTGGCCCACTTGATTATAAATAAGATAACCCAAATCTTTTGCAACCAAAATATTCAAAGTAAAGGCAAGATGGTGTCCTGGTATAATAGACCTAAATAAGTCAATCCCTCAAATTTTCACCTTTTAATGGAAAACATGTAGATGCCTCAATAAAGAGGGTTTAATATGCACTAACAAAGAAAGATCCATATCCTAAAGATTTTAACATGGCTAGGAAGAAAGGTTAGGACTATGTCATTGCATTATTTTTTAATGTATTTTTTAATAGAAAGATAATATTTGTGTAAGTATTATTCCCATTCCATGTCCTCCCATAATATAAATATATTTTCCAAGATGGATCAACCATAAATGAAGATATTCTATGCATGCCACACTATTTTGGGTGGGATATGTTTGATACAAAGTGCCAAGGCCTTAATCAAAATCTTATAGGAGACATTGAGTAACATAATAGGTCTTTAGCTTATATTATGGTCATGGTTCCCCACCTTATAGATGTTATAGATGAACTTTATATGTCGTTTATTAATTTAAGCCACAAAGTTCCTATTCTTCATAGCCTCTTTATAGTTCCTATTCTTCATAGCCTCTTTATACATTTGTAAAAGGATTACAAGCCAATTAAACCCCCAAATTGATTTATAAAATTTACATGGGAGACAATCTAATCCCAAAGATTTATCATCAATTATTTCATAAAAAGGGGTGTCCTTGACTGAACTTGATGCGATGGTTGATCACACACCCTCTTGTGTTCATCAAAGATTCGACTCTGGATTATGTTTAAGAATATTTACACATCCACATACCATACCTTAGTCTGCTCCTAATATTAACATACAAGTTTGCAATGACTACTAAACCACTTTCAATATTTTCTTAGATAGTCACCTATATTGTCCCTATTTCAAGGATAACAAGTCTTTCCCCAAAATCCTTAGTGTATATGTCCTCGAAAAATGATTTGGTGGGTTTTTATCGAGTCCTTAACCAATGCAATTTGACTCAAAACTAATTGCCTCTTATATCTAACATGTAGAACATACTTTACTCTAAGAAAAAAATGCAAATGATCCATCCACTAATACAATATGGGGTTGTAGCATTTTTTATTTAAAACATTGTATGACCCTCAAACCCTTGGTCAAGTTTTTTTTATGAGCATGCATTGAGTTTTTAAAATGGATTTTTGTGTCACAATAGCATAATATTTGCATTGTACATACAATGTTGAAACTATTAAAAAAATCATAATTTTTATTGCATCATGTTTACATCATTTTGTGTTGTTATTGCATCATTATTACATTGTCTTATCTAGTCATGCATTGAATGTTTCATGTTTGCATCGTGTTTTCATAATCCTACTGTGAAGTAAAAGTGACACTAGAAGAACACTCCATGATATGGTGATGACGTGCCATTCAAATTTACATCAAATTAGGTGAATTCGATATGATGCTTTGCTTGGTGTCATGCCAAAAATGAATATGTAGGGTTGACATAAAGACAAAATGTACTCCATCTTTGTGTTAGAACAATGGATGCATGGTCTTCACAATATTTACATGGAGTCCAAAAAATCCAAAAAATAGGGGATGCAAAATGAATATTTTCATCACCCTCCCTATGCATCTCTAGTATAAAGCGTAAAAAGAGGGGCCCCCACACTTCATTTTCACATGAGGGTGCAGGGCAGAGCTTCTTGAAGCTGAAAGGAATTTGTGGGGAAAATAAATAGGATTAGATAAGGGATATTTGTGGGGCATCAGTTGATCAAAGGTAAGTTTTTTGTCATCCCCCCCACCCTTTTTTTTTTAATTTGTAGATTCAAAAAAAAATGGGATTTGGGTTTTGGAAATGGGAGATAGGATTTGGATTTTGGAGATGGGATTTGAGTTTTGTATAGGATATATGATTTAGGTTTTGGAGATGGTATTTAAAATTAAAAAATAAGGGTTTAGGAATAAATCTTCCTCCCTTCCTCTTCATTTTCCTCTCTTCCTCTTCCTTTTCCTCTCTTCCTCCCCCTATTCCCCTTCCTCTTCCTCTCTTTCTTATTTTATATACCTCATATTCCTCTCTTCCTTTCCCTCTTCATCTCCATCTCCCTCTTCCACTCCTTCCACTCTTTCTCCCTCTTCCTCTTCCCTTATCCCCCTCTCTTTTTCTTCTCCACTCCTCTCCCTCTTCCTCTCTCCCTACCCCCTTGCATCTACATTTTCCTCCTTTTTTTCCCTCTCTTCCTTTTCTCTTCATCTCTCTCTCTCTAGTTCCTTAGGTTCCTTTATTTTTACTGGAGAATCACCTACCACTATATTCAAATCAATTTTAAATAGGTTTTCTTGATGATTCTCTCATTGAGTAAAAGAAACATGTTACAGATGTAATAACTACATGTTTGTAGCATTGTATTTACACACACACACACACACACACACAAAATTGAAATCAATTTTAAATAGGTTTTCTTGATTTAATGAATCTCTTGTTGAGTAAAAGAAACATGTTACATATGTAATAACTACATGTTTGTATCATTCTCTCTCTCTCTCTCTCTCTCTCTCTCTCTCTCTCTCTCTCTCCATGTAATAACACCTTATGCATTTGTTCAAGTTAAAAAAGTATGCTCGAGAGGAGCAACACATTGTCATATTTTTGTTTTTCCTTATATTTTAGGTCAAAATTGAAGACACACAAGTATGTAGAAAATTTATATTTTTGACATCCTCCCCCAAAAACCTAAACTCCTCTATTAGTGAAAATATGTAATGAAATAATTTTTGTCTCTTTAATTGATCCTTGTACTTTATACTTTCGTCCATCTCAAATTTTCTCGCTTTCTTAAGGTTTTATGCGAACAATGATTTTTTTTGTACAATAAACTTAATGCAATCTTTTTTATTTATGTGAGACTAATTGTTTGGGAAGATGAATCTTCCAAAATTGTGATCACAATAACTAACTATTTGACAAGTTGGTTCTTCCCAATCTTTTCTTGGGGCACTTTCCTCATCCTAGAAACATACATCTTCCCAAAAAATTAAATATCTTCTTGAAAGTTGTATTGAAATCAAAGGTGTTTGAGGAATTGGTAGAGGTTATTGAAAGGATTGGGAATTCCATTAATCATGCATGAATGATTCAGGAAGCAAGGTGACAATGCTTTGGATATCCCTATGTTCGTCAAAATGATCCTCCAGGACTCCAACAGGGCCACATATTATGCTAGTGATGCCATGTTTGTCACTTGTAGTGCATCAAAGACATTACAAAGGAGGTCATTTAGGATATCATTATTTCATATCACTAGCCTCTCATATAGAATGATTATACTAAAAGAGATAAGAGAAAAGATAAAATATTGCTAAATCTTTTGGTGAATGCCTACTTAGCTTAACCATCATTGTTAATATTTTTCCTAATTTATGTGGTGCTAGTTTGGACCACCAACAAATGTTGAGGCCACCATTATCATAATGGTCTTGGATCTATTGTTACAGCATCTCGAATGTTGGGTACTACTCTTGATAATGGATGATGGAACCATGTTTGGGTGTATATGTTGTTAATTTACCCATGAATATGACACACCATTGGGTTGTTGCTACTGTACCCTAATAGGAGGAATAATAACATTGGGTTCTCTTCCACTGCCCAATCCACTATGTTTCTACTACTAAGGAGGGGTTTTGGGGGAAGAGGGCAATTTGGCTATTGGCATTCCCATTGCAACAATTTTCCCTCCTCTCCTCTTGTGGATTGTGGCACCTTTGAAGGGAGGTTATTGTAGAGGAAAACATACCTACTATTGAAGAAGTATTAGCATTATCACCAGGTGTTCCATGTAAATTTTAAATTTCTAGGGTAGTTATCAATGGGATTCTTATGCCTACCAAACAATAGGCACAAGAATCACTCTATTCAAATTACTTAGAACCTTTCTAGAGCGTTGAACACATGACTAAAAATACACCAACACTAAGGCTAATAGGTGACCCTTTGTTGTATGTTGAAATCCCACCATGGAGCTATGGGCCAAGGACCTCAGAAAAGGAGATATGGATGCCACCAATTTAGTTTTTAGCTTGTAAATAATGAATGCAATGATATTTCTAATAGTCCAATGTAGAATATCTCTGAGGAGACTCAATGTGGTTTGTTCTTGTACCCTTTCTAACCTTTCTCTAGCTACATTTTTAGTTGGCTCTAAATTAATCTTCATTGATAATTATTCTAGAAGGCATTCCACATAATATGGTAACTGGATTCCATACTATGAATTCCTCGTACCAAAATCATTCACATTAACTAAGCTAACAAAAAGAGAAGTGAAGGAACAAGATTTTCAGATCATTAAAAGGAATGGGAAGAATACATATGGAAGGAAATGGAATAAGATTATATTTACCTTATTCCACTAATGCAATATCAATAATAATTAGAGTGTTAAAGTAACTTGTATTTTATTTATTTATTGTTTGCATCATAGGGAATGCTAAAAGGAACCTTTTTTTTCTTTTCTTTCCACCCACAAAAGTGCTAGAATTCAATATTTGTTCCATTATTAAATACGCAATGGATTTTCCAAAATCGATTTTCACTTCTTCCCCATAGTTATAGTGTTTTGAGAAATAGACTTTTGTTTCTCTCTACAACTAGTAGATGACTTATAAAATCAATTTCCCCCCTCTTTTTTTGTTTTCACAGAGATTTGTTTCAAAATTGACATTTTGACATCACCTAGTATGTTGGAGTGTCCTAGTTCTTTTTTTTTTTCTACAAAGCTTCATAGGAGTTAATATTTTGTTTGTCCCTGATATCCATGGAAATTTTTTTATCATCAATTCCCTCATTTTCTCCACTCGCTACAGGGTGGATCGAAAATATATCTTACCATTTGCACTCTAAGGCATATGAGAAGCATTTATAATCAACTTAACATGTTTTGTTTTTGGATTATAAAGATTCTAACAATATGGAATTGATGGAGATTTTAATAGTGTTGTTAGATTGGTACAATCCAATTTAACAAACCTAACCATTCCCAATCATGGCATGATATGAATGATTAGTGGCATGATTATATTTATTTCAACTTAAACCGTTGATTTAATTAACCAAGAAACTCAACACTTAATGTATTTTCACATAATATATTCGAGGTAGAGCTATCTCAGTGACATTATGAGTTACTTGGGTTCAATATTTTGGTCATCAACTCAAATTCTTCACCACATTCTTTGCTTCTATCACCAAATAACTTTGATTCCAATATTTTCTATGTCATGCATTTCATTTGCCAAGAGTTTATTTGCATGTGGGAAGTGTAACTTGATGATGATCATTAATCATTACCTTTTTTATTGAGCCCATGCGATACTTTACATCTACATTTTTTCACCTACATTGTTATGGTCCAATATGTTAAGATTCATTTCCTAAGCCCCATTATTCCATTATCCAAATTGATCACTTAATCGATTTCGAGTCAAAATGCTTGTGGGGATTTATACCCACTATGATTTTCACCTTCCCCCTTTCAATTGTTTGTTTCCAAATATCTTATTCATTGCATTTGAAATTAGGGTTAGTGATGATTCATGGTTTTATACTTATAAACCCAACTCTCCTTGTATTCTTTAGTCAATCTTTGATGGATAAATGTGTTGGAATTAAAAATTATATAGCTACACTCTTGTTCTTCATTCCCAAGTTGTAATTCTAAGTTATATTTTGTTTTCAATTTTTTTGGGATAATATACATGTAAACTAAGAAAATACCCCCCACGTCACATAAGAAGGACAAGGAAATAATGGAGCAGGAGAAGACTCGTGTGGAATAAAGGATCGTTGAATCAATAACATTAGTGTTCTCTGATACTTCTATTCACCTGAGATTAGTGAAATTCTTTGATTGGTTTAAACTCTTCTAGATATTTAAGACGAGGATTATCCTCCTCTACCTATTTTGGTAGACCTGATAGAAGATGATAACAAGGATGAATATGTTTACTCGAACATTTGAATATCTCATTTACATAATGCAACTATAAATCTAGCCATTTTACGTTGCACATAAATGATTTGACAGATCATTGAACATGTATGGCTAGAGGAGAAAAGAATTGTAAATTACAGAGGTCAATGCATTGCTTTGTTGTACTGAAACAATCTCTAGACATATTATAAATTTGTTGAATGAAAGATACAAATGACACTAGAATGGGTCATAGGTTTCAATAAAGATTGCAACAAAAAATTCAAATTAAGATGTACATGCATTTATCCATCTATCAATTTAAGGGAACCCTATATTTATGTAGTAGCGTTGATTATTCAATTGCATGGAGAAAATGATTCTTGGCACTTCAAAGTTTCTAGGGTACCCTTGATACATGCTATCATCAAGAAGGGTTTGATTTTCAATTGGGTTGACATTCTATCCCATAATTTGATGAAGTCTTTGTCAAAAATCAAGTTCTCTAAGCTTGACTCTCCACCTAAGTTTTACATGTCTTCGTATTTACTGGATATCATTTGTCCTAGCAATAAATTCAAAGGAATGGGTTGGTATTGGAGTCAAGTCAAAACTCTAGTAAACGTGTATTTTCAACTCTTGTTGAAGCATAAGTATATGAGAAATTTCACCCAAATTTGCAATAATTTCTTTTCACATATTATGTATGAACTTATTTTTTGCAAGGAAGCATCCATATTATTTGAAGAAGCTATGACTACATTCAGTGAGATAGGGAGCTAGTATATTGTGGAACACTTAACCTATATTAGAATTTTTGGAGCGACCAAGCCTCCACATTTGTTGCCAAAATTCGTTCCAGATAGATTGGTCATAAGATAGATTTTGTATTAAACCATCCTTAAAGGTTTAATATATCCTTAATCAAGGATCATAAGAGATGCTACCCATATTACCATTTTTACATCATAAGGTATGGAATTAGCAACACCAAATTTGATGAAATGGAATCGATGTTATTCAAGATTACAATTTTAGAGAAGGATAGTTTATTGCATGATTCCAAAACCATAATAGAAGAACATTGTAAAGAAGTTGAATTCACTTGGCCATGCAAGCATGGATATTGGGAGTAGGAGAAAGCACTAGAAAGAGATATAACTTACAAAAAAGTGAAACAAAGGAGAGCTCATATATAGAGTTATAATATTGAATATGAATCCATGAAAAAAGTTGAAACTACAAATCAAGAAAATGAGTTATAGAGAGAGATAGAGGAGGCTCAAAGAATGACTAGTGCTAAAACAACCATGATACAAAGGGAAACAAAAGACAAGGTTGAACAAGACAAATTAGTAGTTGAATTAATTTATTAACAACAATATGCTACTTAAAGGGAGTTAGAGAAGGATATAAATAAATACTAGGAGGATGACTAGAAAAAGCATGCTGAAGTGGATTGGAAGGACAAGAGAAGAAAAAATAATCAACTGGAGAGACTGCAAAATATACTAGAATTGTCAAGGGCCAAGTCGAGTGGAGAATTATACATGTCTCAAAGATTTGTAGTTATAGGTTCATCCAAGATGATAATTGGAGGTGATTTTCCTATTACCAAACCTGTTTATGTGAATAACCTATACAATTTTACATTTTATGGGAATACAAAGTAAATTGTAAGGAAATCCCATTAGGGAAATAAAATTATAGTGGACAAGGAGGTTGTATTAACATCCCAAGCAATGGTCTTCGATGTTAACAACATTGGAAGTTAGAATCCCTAACTTATAAAAGGCTTGAAATTGGAGAAGAAACCATAGATTTTGTTGGATATACTATCAAGTGTGTAAAGCTACAACAAGAGAAAATTGTAAAGATGGAGAATGGAGTAAAATATTATCACTCTAGTCGATTTGTTTCTTCAATATTTGTAAATTATTATTTTATGATCCAATATAAATTGAATGTTCGTCGAAGGAAGTTTTATGAGAGAGTATAGGTATTCCAGAGCTAGATTGATACACTGATGGATCTTTAGAAACATCTCCTATCATGGAAGATTCAACGAGAGCAAGTCCAACTATAGTTTGATTTCATTACAAAATGTCAAGACTTGGAAAAGGACATTGATACGAATGTTACCTACTTGATGGAAGAAGAAATTATTGCTATTGATTGTGGTCTAGATTGTTGGAAAAAATTACCTTGGGAAGCTTTGAGAATATGGATTCCAAATTGGATGGAGCATCCAAGATATGGCACCTAATATAAAGAACAACCATGAAATGAAATCTCATTACCTTAGGTTCCATCAATCACTCCTTCAAATGAAAACAAGTATTGAAAGTTATAGAGGATACAATTATTCATTACATGCAATCCCTTCTTTGTTATTTCAACCATTACCATCAAACAACACATGATTATGCAAAAAATATTGTAAATAAAAATTCTTTGGTGAAGTCCACTTTACCAAGAGTGGAAAAATACATCAAGAAACTGAAGAGGAACATCACGCTACTGAATGTACCACTTGATCAACATTATCTCCCACAAATTGATCACATTGATGACACATTTAAATCATGAAAGGCTTACAATGATTGCGAGAAGGACACCAGATAATCAACAATTAAGAAATTGAGAGTTCAAGTAGTTAGTGAAAAGAACCATTCTAGATTCTAGCAATTACTTTATTTTAATTTGTATGAATATGAATGAAGATGATATTTGTTAGGATATTTAGACACTCAAGATTTAGTTCAGAAAAACTTGATCTAATGTGTCATTAGGTAAAAGTGTGTTTCTTAGTGTGTTTCTTTAGTATGCATTAGTATGCATTTGTAGTTAGGAAATATGACGGTCCTGATATGTTCCCAACATGGAGTGATATGACGGTTCTTATTCTCCTTGATATTAACAACTACATCCATCCATGGATTAACACCCGATTGGTCCATGATCTATATTTAAAGTCCATGGAGGTTCATTTACCGATGATTGATTGTGAGAAACTCTTTTGTAATATCTCTCTATAAATTTTTCTTTTGCATTAATAAATTGCTCCAAGTGGCCACGTTGGCTGGGGCCATGGATGTTTCCCCATAGGGGTTTTACCACGTGAAAACATTGATGTGTTGATATTTTATCTAGTTGTGTGAATAGTTATTGAAGGTGTTCATCCTCTGTTGGAATACCCATGTTGTCGAACATGGTATCTAAATGCATTTGAATACCCGCTCCTGTTGTAGATTGAGATCGTGAATCCGTGTTGCCTCATCTTGTTGGCATGTTTTACAGGAAAGCATGTGCTTTTCATTGATGGAAAGAATAGTAGTTTTGATGTTTTACAGGAAAAGCATAATCTCAGGAGGAGTCGCGAACAATATGCAGAAACAAGAAAGCTCAGAAGTGATAGCAGTTTCCAGAATTGCAGACGAGGTCCAAGAGACGGAATCGCAAGAGGAGAAAAGTTCGAGACCCATGAACACTTAGAAAATATTCTAAGTCATAGATATCAGAAGCTCGGGAGGAAGAGCGTCAGTGGCCATTGGATCATCGATCCAAAAGACCAACAGTCGTTAGATGTTGGACAACTGAGAGGGGGGTGAATCAGTTGTTATTGTGCTTAAACAATTATGCCCATTTTAAACTCTTTACAAAACATTCAATGAAGATCACAATAAAGCAGGGAAGTAAGCAATATAATATTCAACATCAATCACACACATGAAATATACAGAGATAGATATTTCCTAAGGAAACCCATAAAGGGAAAAATCTCTTCTTCTTGAGATGATAAGTAATCTTTATTTTCTGTACATTATCATTCTTATGAGCTCCAACTCGTCTTGAGGATACAACCTTTGTTTTACAAGCAACAACTTGCTAAGAGAAACAACTTTCTAAGAGAACCAACACTCTAGTTTCTCTAGCACCCACTAGAAGGAAGCACCAACTCCCTGAGTGTTCCAACACCAACTTCTAGTCACACAGGCACCAACCTGTATAACAGAGAACAATAGTTCTCCCTTGCACCACCCTTCCACCATGGTTTTTTTGTCTACAACCAGATGGAAGCTACAACTCCCTGTGTTCAAGAACCCACTTAAAACTCTGAGGACACCAGTCCTCCCTACCACCCTGAATATAAAAACTTTGTTCCTAAACCTTATTATAGTGATACAATGTTTGTCAAAAGGCTTACCAGTCTCATCATTGTTCTATTGCACTACTCTTCTCTACCTGCATCAGTGTCTTCCTACTCGCATCTCCTTGATATTTCTATTCTTCTGCTCTGTCTCTGAATGCACACCTCAACTTTCTCTTCCTCTCTCAGATAATCATTTCTTCTCTATCTCTTTATTCTGTGCTTTATGATCTGTGTATTATTTCCATTCAATTTGCTATGCCTCTTTTGTTTGTTTCATCTCTTGCACACAACATGCTTCTACCCGCATGAATAACTCTCAATAGAAGCAACCATCTCTTTTATGTTTTGCGCATATTTATCATGCCAAGTCCTCTTCCAGGGCATACACTCAACTCTTCATCCTCTCTAGCGATCATCTCGAGTCTGTTCTTCATCAGTCGTCGTTATCCTGAGATTCTTTGGCTTCTTTGGCAGTTACATTCTTCGACGTATTTCCATATATCAATTGTATAAATGATGAATCTTCACTTCACTAGAAGTTACCTTGAGACTCTTCAGCTCCTCTAGAGATCACACTCAAGCTCGTCAAATTCTCTGGTAGATATAATCACTCCATTTCTAGCAGTTACAATCAGTCCTTTCCGACAGTTACATAGAGAACTTCTACACGCTCATTCCTTTGGTTCATTTTCCCTTCCTGAGAAAAAATTCACAGTAGGCACTAGCTTTTCCTTCTAAGCCCCTTCCTTTCACGTGACCATCGATGATGACCAGACGCCTATTCAAAAGGTTCTTCCCAATTTCTGTCTAGTGAGTGTTGGCTCTGTTTCACGATATGAACTTGGGCTATAAGCTTCATGTGACCACACGATTGTGGGTGCGTCCATAGGTGGTTTGAGGGAAACCCTCATTTCTCCCCACAATTCACTACGAGCCTCCACACATCCTTTCTCCTAAACCTTGGTTTCAATTGCGGCTCGCTCACAAAAAATTAAGACCCGAGCATGTTATGGCCCCACAATGGAGCACGATCGTCGATCTCATGATCTTGACGGTGCTCCTGAACGGATGGTTCAGATCTGTCCTCTCAAGTCTGCAGACCAGATATCACCTTCCTACATCAACGACTAATATTTACTTCGTGATCCAGGCTCCAGGAGTTTCAGATCTCAAACCCTGTTGTTGCTGACTAGATATCTTCTGGAATGGAAGATATACTGACATATGTCCTCTTCAATTGATGGCTCTGCCTTATTTCCTTTCTCCATGCATGATCCTCAGTCTCAATGATCAGGTGACATGTGGCCCTCCAAACCAACAACCGATATTGGTTTCTCCTTTCGGGCTTCAAGAGCTTCGATTCTCAAACTTTGCTTGCTCCCGGAGCATTTCACCTAGAGTCCACGATCCAACGATGTGTGTCCCTTTCAGATCAATGTTCACGATCCTTTTGTGTCTCCAGACTTCAGATATTTCAACTTACGTTATCCTTCCACTGGAGTAGATTGATGGATGAGAGTTCTCCCAAAGTGATCTTTCAGATCAGACATCTCATGTCCACTTCGGAACTTCAACATTCGGGACTTCAGAGCTTTTTTCATTTTCTAGTGGTAAAACTGCCGGAGTGACATAAATCTTGCATCACTGGATGATGGGTCACGAGCCGAGAAGCTACCACATGTCACTCTGATTTGTGATTTGCACGTACCTGAAGTGCCAAATCAACTTGACACTTGTCATTGTCTTATTGTGCCATGTGTCCTTGCTGACGTGATCTGTTCATGTGGTATTCTGACATGGTCTGTTGCCCAAAAAAATTGATCCAATGGTCCTCGTATGTCCTCCAAATCCGATGGTCCTTATTCATTTTGGATTTTCAGGCTTTGGGTTTTTCCAATCTCAAAATTTTCGGAGCGTAACCTCCTCACATATTTATATCTGAAGTGAATGTCATTCATCGATCATGATCCTATATTGATGGCTCGATCTATCTGCGATGCATATATTCTAGCTTATCCTATCCTTCCACTTCAAACTGATCTGACGACTATCATATACTTCGGCTCTTCGACTATCCGGACTTCGGGATTTTCAAGTCTCAAACTGAAAAATCCTCAAAGTGTTTTTCTCTAGAGTTGAGGATCGTGTGCCACCTGTCAGTATTGAGGATGGATGGTCCCTGCTTATTTCGGGACTTTGACAAGTCCTCTCTACTATGCTCATCAAAGGCTTAACCTTTGTGCATTAATATATGGATCCAATGATTGAGATCCTTTCTCCTCTTTTGTGCGCTCCTCTTGAATGGACATTGACCCGATGACCACTGTCTCTCCTCGTCCGGTTGACTTATAAGGTTTTCTAAGTATTCAAAGGTTTCGTCCTCCGAACCTTCTCCTATAGGTCTCGTCATCGTTGTTCTTGTTTTCCATCGTTGTTGTTGTTCTTCTTTTCTTTTTTGTTTTCCATCGTTGTTATTCCCATCAATGAAAAGCGCACTCTACCTGTAAACATGCCAACAATATCCCCCTTTGGAATTGATGGCAACCCTGAAAGGCTGCACTATTCTACTTATACCTCCAACTGTATCATCCAAAATGCACCTCCACTCGTGCTTTTCCTTTAATCCGCGCAGTTAGCCCAATCAACATATGAATAGACTGAGAGTTGAAAATTCTGATTCCTAGGATACGATAGGCCATAGTCCATTGTTCCTTTCAAGTATCTGAATATTCTTTTGACAACTAACAAATGAATCTATTTAGGCGCAGCCTGATACCTTCCTACCATTCCAACAACATGCATTATGTATGGACGAGATGTTGTGATGTACAATAGGTGGCCTATCATAGACCTATATGAACTCTGATCGACATCAGGTGAGCCATCATCCTTTCTTAACTTGCATCCAATGACAATAGGTGTGCTCATAGGTGTGGAATATTCCATTTGAAACCTTTTCAACATTTCTCTTGAGAAATAAATAATCCTTCAGACCTCTGAGTAATTTGCATACCAAGAAAAAATGGCAGTTCCCCTATCATAGAAATTTCAAATTCAGACTGCATGGTAGAAGCAAACCATTGTACCAATGAAGCATTATTGCTTTTGAAGATGATGTCATCTACATAGACCAACACAATGAGAAAATCATTACCCTTTGTTTTGATATATAGATTGTTGTCAACTGTTCCTCTCTTGAACCCTTTGTCTTGAAGATACTTATCCAGTTTGTAATACCAGGCACGAGGAGGTTGTTTTAACCCATATAAGGATTTCTTCAACTTGCATACAAAGTCAGGGTTATCTGACAGTTGGAAACCCTCTGGTTGTTCCATATATACTTCTTCTTTTAGGTCTCCATTTAGAAAATCTGACTTGACATCCATTTGATAGACTTTAAACTATTTATGACAAGCATAGGAAAGAAACAT
>WSFP011477761.1:0-16691 GCA_009831015.1 Picea engelmannii
TTTTTCCCATCCCATAACTAATGTCACATAAAACGACTCCCTCGACTTTGAATTTGGCCTGAATTGCATTTCTAAGTTGTCTCAAATGTCAATGGTCAGGAACGTTGCAAGGAAAGCACCTTAAATCCCAAGTTTTCGACGACAGAGGGAAATTAATACTTGAAAAAGAATGGAATGTTGAATAACCAATGATTGCAAGCAAGCCATATCTGGAAAAGAGAAGCTATTAAAAAAACTAGGATAGATCTAGTTCGCAACACCAATTAAGTCCAAGATGCGCAATTGATATTAAACTCATTTTTTACAAATAAAGTATTTGATCGTCAAGAAAACTGTGAACAAGCTTCATCAATGTGCATATTTTTTTTGGGTTGGCGGCAGGCCAAATCGCAATCATTGTGGAAAATAATCTTACCTGTATTTTGTAACCCATATTATTTTAATATAGAATAATTGTGGTTTATTTTTTTGATAGTGTTTTCCAATCTCTGGTATTGCTTTTCATTTTATTTTGTGCCTTTTTTCCCTGTGTGTCATTAAACATGGACGACAATCCTTTTTTTCTGCTACCCAGTATATCAATTTAAATAAAGGCTACTGTGTTCATTGCTTGCATTTTACATTGAAGATTAATTTGTCATAGGCCATACTTATGTGGCCGCGACCCTATACTTAAAGAAATAAATTGGAGGATCCGTCCTGCTTTCATTCTTTGGGTCCCATAAATAGAATGAATTAATGACTTACAACAAGGTAGCTCAATTGTTGACGCAATGTTCATGTTCAATATCTTACATATATTGCAGCTTCTTCTATTTGATAATATCCATGCATATATAGTAATATGAGTACTATTGGAATAAATATAAAAAATTTGTCTTGGGCAAAACTTAGGCAATTATATGGCCACCGGGTCCCGAGTTTGCGGTATTGAAAAACTATGTTCCCTGTTCTGTCATATACATCTTGTAGGAAAAGAGCTTCTGTGATCTGTAATTTATGCTTTAGCTAGTCATAACTCACCAGGGGTTGGAAAAGATTGGCATTAATAAAGAAACGACTGCTGCCTTGCTTAGTTAAATCACACCAAATTTTGATTACATTTAATTTAATTTAGATATTAATGTTTATGGAGAGTCGACGTTTTCTCATGTCATTGCAAGGAATACAAGATGAATAGATGATAAGGAATTTATCTCGTTGAAACCAAAATGCAATTCATGTTGCTTGTTGCATTATATACATCTTGCAGTCAAAACTTTCGTGGTTTCAACAAAATTTGCGAACCGAACAACATCTTGGAAATTGGGAAATCATTTGCATTTGAAACAGAAACAATCCATTAATATATATTAGTATGAATACTATACAAATAAATATCAAGACTTTTTCCATTAATAGATATTAGTATGAATACTATTGAAATAGATATTAAACCTTTCTCTTGGCCAATACTTAGCCAATTATCTGGCCACCAGGCCCTGGGTTGGCGGTATCCAACACCTATGTCCCCTATTCTGTCATATACATGTTGCAGCCAAAGAAGTTCAATGATCTGCAGTTTATGCTTTTACTAGTGAGAAACCCACCAGGGATTCAAAAACATTGCCATTAATAAACAAAAAAAAAGGTTTTTGGACTGTCAGATACTTATCCCTTTTCTCCTTTTCCTTTTCCTGTCCATTATCACTTTATGGTTTTATACTTAGTTGTCTTTCTGTGATCAGCGGTTGCAAGATTCACGGGGTGACATATATTCATATCCATTTGTATCTTCACATGACGAATATGAGCGACTGTTGTTCCTTTCCATACTTGGTCAATTTTATGGCCGCAGTTGCCGAGCTGGCGCATACGAACTCACCTTTTCTTCTTCCCGCCTGTTATTGCTCTCTGGACATATACTAAGTCCCCTTTCTATGATATCCGGTTCTAGGGTTGGCAGGTTGACATGTCTTCATCTCCATCTATATCCTCACATGACAAATCCGACCGACCGTTGTTCCTTTCCATACTTAGCCAATTTTATTGCCACCGTTTCCGAGTTGGCGCTTATGAACTTGGTTGTTTATTGTTTGCGTTGGCGGGTTGACGAAAACTCCAAGTACTAGTCATTGTTTCTTGTTCTGCCCATCCTCGTGCTTCTTTCCAGATATGAAACACCAAAGGTTTAATACTAGAACGACATCATGCAACAAGCGTAAAAACAATCGTCATTAATAAGCATAATTCGAGACAACCAAACATCCATACATAACTTGTCCAGAAACATGCAAAGAAGATATTTATTAGCGAAATCAAGTCCCGGGAAGCGTTTCCATGTTCCATACTTGCACACTTTTTCTATTGCGAGTTCCTCGATTGACAACCTCAAAATTGTGTTTTTAATTTTCCATGAGTTGCAAAGACCGCCCAGAGTTATGCAATATACAATTTGTCCGCAGGAATGTATAAAAACTCTTCATTCTTTCTTCCCCCCTGTTCTTCATTCTCTCTTCCCCCCTTGTTATCCATTTCTGGTTGTATATTTAGATGAAACTATATGATCATGTCCTCATGGATTCACAAATTGACAATTATTTATTTATATATTCACACCATGATCCTGACCGACTGCGGTCCCTTTGGATACTTAGCCAATTATGTGATCACCAGGTCCTAGGTTTGCGGTATCCAACACCTATGTCCCCTTTTCTGTCATATACATCTTGCACCCAAATAACTTCCCTGATGTGCAATTTATGCCTTTACTGGTAAGAACTCACCAGGGGTTTGAAATGATTCTTTATCTCCATATACATCCTCACATGACGAATCCGACCAACCGTTGTTCCTTTTCATACTTAGTCAATTTTATGCCTGCACTTGCTGGGTGGTGCTTTCGAACTTTGTTGCTTATTATATCCTGATATACATTTTCCACTCACAATTTTCGTGATCTACAATTCCATCATGGACTCCTTCCTCCTTTTTCCCTTTTTTTCTTCCCGTGTATTATGAGACTATAAAGTATGGACATGAGATTTTATAGAGCATGTCCAGCTTCCACATTCCATACATAGACACTTTTTGGATCACGGGCCCTCGGGCGGGCAGGCTCAAAATTGGGCCTCCATTGTTCTGTTCCCTACAAATAGCATCCAAATTTCTTCGATATACAAATTGACAAGCGAAACTGTGGGTTGGCTGACTCAACATTTCAGTTCTATTGTTTCGTTTCCTCCAAACAGTGGTCGGAGTTCTGCGAGATGCAGATTTACATATGGATTCCAGGGCTGGTGGGGTCAATATTTCCATTGTTTATGGATGGCAATCCCTATCAACTATCTAACAGTATCCAACACCTATGTCCCCTGTTCCGTCATACACATATTGCGCCAAAAGAACTTCCATGATCTGCAATTTATGCCTTTACTGGTAAGAACTCACCAGGGGTTTGAAAGGATTCTTTATCTCCATTTACATCCTCACATGACGAATCTGATCGACCAATGTTCCTTTTCATACTTAGTCAATTTTATGCTCACACTTGCTGATCCAGATTATTTTCAGCATGAAATGAGATCGGAGATATAATAAAGAAATGCACAAAGATATCGCAGATATTCAATAATATAACAGAAATATATCGAAGATGAAACCATAAACATAGATATACAATAATACATGATTTCTATTAATGAAATAAATGTACAGAGACTGTAAAATACAAAGTGAAAGACTCGATAGAATAGTGGCAGCTTATCTCTGAGAAGAGATGTGACGGCTACTCGCATTCACAAGAAGATGATTACAATGACTCTCTGAAGGCCTTTTTACAATAAACAGAAATGCAAAAATTCCTAGACATCCAAAAACCTAACTCTAGGAGATGAAGTGCAAAAAGTCATGTGGGCCCCGTTTGGGTAAGTTAGTACATCAACTTCCCAGGGTCGTCACTTTTGCATACGATCTCCATTTTAGGCATATGATAGCTTGTTGGAAAGGTATTGTCGAGGAGATTAATTTTGGGGGCTCAATCATGCCTTTGGATATCATTTAGAACCTCAATCTCAAAAAACCTTCATTTGGGCCCTCAAAATGGCCCCGAAAGTTAAAAACTGCTAAAAATAGTAAATTGCCAAATTTGCAAGAAAACTATTTTGAGCTAGTCGAAAAAGGTGGGTGGCCACCGATATCCACCTAGATCAATCCTCCCTCCTTAGGAAGCAATAGTATCCATTGCATTGAGTTCCTGGGGGAGAGGGAAAAGCGTTTGTTGAATCTACATCTTGGTGAGCTGCTTGCCTTGCTGGAGACGTCGCGCTGCTTAGTTTGTGGAAGTCTGTCATGAACCTGTTGAGGATGAGGCTATTCAACAAGTCGGGCTACATCAGAGGAAGGTGCATAGAAGGAATCTTTGTGCTTTATTGCAACCTTGTTGACCTGCTTCTGTTGGATAGAAGGTGCTTGGGCTGAAGTTGTAGTGGTTGCAGTGTCCTTCTATTCCCCTTTTGAACAGATTGTGAAGAAGCTGAATTTTGCAATATAAGATACTATCTTGTGACACTTTTTAGGTGGAACAATAGTCGGAACTACCTTTGGTATTCTGTAGAGATGACCCCCAGAGAAACAATGACACTACAGGGTCGAGACTCATAAATAGCGTGGCGCTTCCACATATATGGTTGGCCTAAGAAAATATCACAGACATCTAGTGGGGAAACATCAAATAATACCTCATCCTTGAAGGGTTGGATGCCATATGACAATTGACATTGTTGTCTGACACAAAGATATCGTCCTTGGCAAAGCCACTCGATGTTGTATGGTTGTGGGTGTGGTGTTGTCGACAATCCAAACTGTTTGACGACCTCTGTTGAGATGAGGTTATTTTGGATTTCGCTATCAGCAATAAAATGCAATGGCGTCCCCTTCACCCACATCTGTGAATGAAAAATGAACTCCCCCTCTTCAGGATCTATTGGTTTTTCTGGTTGAATTGCTGCGGTTGCGACAATAGCAGTGGGGTCTGCGTCAATGATCTATCCTTTACTAGTATTTTCATAATCATATTCAGAATCAGGGTTCGGCTCCTTGTCTTTGATCTCGGCCACCAATGACTGTTTTGAGTGACATTCATCGGTGTTTTTCCAGGGTCTTTTGTGGAAATCACACCATTTTCCGATATCCTTCTTTGTCTTCCCGTGACCCTTCTTTTCATGTGGCTTGGACTAGTTTTCGGGAGACTGTTTTTTAGGGACGTCTTTGTCATACTTTGGTTGTTGTGGATTTTCAGAACCAAAATATCGTTTTTTATGGTGCTTAAATTTCTTCTCTATTTTAACAACATATCGATAGGCAACACCGAGTGATGAGATGTCCAGAAAATCCATTTTAGTTTGGATGTATCTGTGTAGAGTCCCACGATATTTTAGAACCAAATGTTGTTCGGAGTCTTTGATACCCAGCTTGGTGCGAAAGGTATGGAAGGTATTGGTGAAATTCAGAACTGCTTGGCCCCTCTCTTGTCGCAGTGTGGTCCATCTCATGTACTAGTCCTCATAGTTTCCAATAGGGTAATATTGTTCCTTTACCGCATCCACAAAAAAATCCCAAGTGGGATCGGCCCCATATATTTCAGATTCCTCTGTGGAACTCTGTTCCCAATAAGTTTCCCACCAATGTTTGACATGGGGGAGAGATTTAAGGAGTGCGAAGGTGATCTTTTCTTTGTCGAAAAATTTGTGAACAGAGAAATAACCTTCTAGTAGATTTAACCATTTGTTTAGAGCTTCTGCATCTATCTGTCCTTCAAATATAGGAATATCAAAATTAACTTGTACCTTGAAAGGCGAGGTGCCTCCAAAGTGGTCGCTTGATGAAGATGCACCTGTTGCTATCGAGAGGCATTGAAGGATGTGAGAAAAATTCTCCATCATTTCGTCCCTCTATCATGTGAGAGCTTGCTCAAGCAATAGACTGATAGGATCGTCTGCTCCATCGTTTTTCTTTTCTTCCACCATTGAGGGTTTCTTGGGTGTGCGAGAGCGATTTTCCTCAAGAGAGACAAGCTAGAGACCCAAATTTCTATACTCATACCTCATTGGGGACATGCACTGAAAAAAAATGACCAAGAACAACCTGCTCTGATACCACTGATCCAGATTCTTTTCGGCATGAAATGAGATTGGAGATATAATAAATAAATGCACAGAGATATCACAGATATTCAATAATATAATAGAAATGTATCAAAAATGAAACCATAAACACAGATATATAGTAATACATGATTTCTATTAATGAAATAAATGTACAGAGACTGTAAAATATCGAGTGAAAGACTCGATAGAATGGTGGTAGCTTATCTCTGAGAAGAGATGTGACGACTACTCACATTCGCAAGAAGATGATTACAATGAGGCTCTAAAGGAATTTTTACAATAAATAGGAATTCCAAAATACCTAGACATCCAAAAGCCTAACCCTAGGAGATGAAGTGCCAAAAGTCATGTGGGCCCCATTTGGGTAAGTTAGTACATCAACTTCCCGGTGTCGTAACTTTTGCATACAATCTTCGTTTTAGGCGTATGATAGCCCGTTGGAAAGGTATCATTGAGGAGATTGATTTTGGGGGCTCAATAATGCCTTTGGATATCATTGAGAAACTCGATCTCGAAAAACCTTCATTTGGGCCCTCAAAATGGCCCCGGAAGTTAAAAACTGCTAAAAATAGTAAATTGCCAAATTTGCCAGAAAATTGTTTTGAGCCAGTCGGAAAAGGTGGGTGGCCACCGATATCCACCTGGATCCCTTGCCGGGTTGGCGCTTTCAAAATATTCTTCTTCTTGTTCCCTGATATACATTTTCCACTCACAATTTCCGTGATCTACAATTCCACCGCGGATTCCTTCGTCCTTTTTCCCTTTTTTTCTTCCCGTGTATTATGAGACTATAAAGTATGGACATGAGATTTATAGAGCATGCCCGGATTCCAAATTCCATATGTAGACACTTTTTGGATCGTTTGTTCTCGGGTGGGCAGGCTCAAAATTGGGCCTCCATTGTTCCGTGCCCTACAAATAACATCCAGATTTCCGCGATATACAAATTGACAAGTGGACCTGCGCGTTGGCTGACTCAACATTTCACTTCTATTGTTTCGTGTCCTCCAAAAAACAGTCACAGTTTTGCGATATACAAATTGACAGATAGACTCCAGGGCTGGCAGGGCCAAGATCACCATTGTTTACATATGGCAATCCATATCAACTATCTAACAGTATCTAAAAACATTATTTTCAATACTAAATTAGCTCTTAATAGTCACAACTGGACACACTGGTACGAAACAATTGGCATCACGCCCTCCATAATATACAAATTGACTACCAGATTCTGACATCATCTTCTCTTCCGTGTCACAGATTATGCTTTTAAATATTCCAAGCGATACAATTTGAAAATCGGGGCCACATGTTTTATGGAGAGACCGTGTCTTCTTCCCGTGTATTATCCCTTTCTAGTTATATACTTAGTCACCTTTCTATGATCACGGGTTC
Source organism: Picea engelmannii (assembly GCA_009831015.1). Taxonomy (NCBI): domain Eukaryota; kingdom Viridiplantae; phylum Streptophyta; class Pinopsida; order Pinales; family Pinaceae; genus Picea; species Picea engelmannii. The sequence continues at coordinate 7,545 of WSFP011477761.1, forward strand.
CAACGTTGGTGTGTTGACATATATTCATCTCCATCTATATCCTCACATGACGAATCTAACCGAAAATTGTTCCTTTTCATATTTATTCAATTTTATGCCTGCGGTTGCTGGGTTGGCGCTTTCGAACTATGCTTCTTCTTATTTCGCAAGATACATTTTCCACTCAAAATTTTCGTGATCTATAATTCCACCGTGAACTCCTTCGTCCTTTTTCCCTTTTTTTCTTCCCATGTATTATGGGACTATAAAGTATGGACATGATATTTTAGAGACCATGTACGGATTCTACATTCCATACATAGCCACTTTTTGGATCGTGGGTTCTCGGGCGGGCGAGCTCAAAATTGGGCCTCCATTGTTCCCTGCCCTACAAATAACATCCAAAATTCCGTGATATACAAATTGAAAAGCGGACCTGCAGGCTGGCTGGCTCAACATTGCGCTTCTATTGTTCCGTCTCCTCCAAACAACGCTCACAGTTCCGCGATATACAAATTGACAGATGGGCTCCAGGGCTGGCAGGGTCGAGATTGCATTGTTTATGGATGGTAATCCCTATCAACTATCTAACAGTATCTGAAAAAAATATTTTCAATACTAAATTATCTCTTACTAGTGACAACTGGACACACTGGTACGAAACAATTGGCATCACACCCTCCGCAATATACAAATTGACTACCGGATTTTGACATCGTCTGCTCTTCCATGTTACATATTATGCATTCAAATGTTTCGAGCGATACAATTTGAATTTCGGGGCCTCACGTATTTTGGAGAGACCCTGTCAGCTTGTTTTGGATCCTCCTCTTGCCGGGTTCACGAAATGTCCAATTCTTGGAAACTATTTTAGGTTGTTGCTTTCTAACTCTGTTGGTTCTTGTTCCATAATATACATCTTTCACTCGAAATTTCCGCTCTCTACAATTCCACTGCGCACTCAACCCTTTTTCCCTTTTCTTCTTCTCGTGTGTTATCGCCTTCTGGTTATATACTTTGTCACCTGTGTATGATCGCAGGTTCCAGCATTGTCAGGCTGACATATCCTCATTTCCATCTATATCCTCACATGACGAATCCGATCAACCGTTGTTCCTTTCCATAATTAGGAAGTTTTATGGCCACGCTTGCTGGGTTGGTGCTTTCGAACTCTGCTGCTTCTTGTTTCATGATATACATATTGAACTCAAAACTTCCGTCATCTACAATTCCACCACAGATTCCTCGAACTCGCAATCTTCATTCTACTACGGTTCACAAATGTTTCAAAGTATCTATCACTGCCTTCCATCCCCACTAACTTCATGTCATCCCTAATATACATTGGTTGTTCTCTTACTAGTGACAATTGAACAGAATTGTATGAAACAATTGTCATCCGACCCTTCGCAATATACAAATTGACTACCTAGTTCACATCTTATAGTCAAAATTTTTGTGATCTACAATTCCATTGCAGACTCCTTAGTCCTTTTCCCCTTTTCTTCTTCCCTTGTATTATGGCTTTCTGGTTATAGACTTAGTTTCCTTTTTATGATCGCGAGTTCCATCGTTGGAAGGCTGACATATCTTTATCTCCATCTATATAATCACATGACGAATCTGACCGACTGTTGTTTCTTTCCATACTTAGCCAATTTTAGGTGGTTTCGAACTCTGTTGATTCTTGTTCCGTGATGTACATATTTCACTTAAAACTTCCGTTATCTACAATTTCACTGCAAACTCCTCGAACTCACAAGATTCATGCTACCACGATTCATAAATTTTCAAATTATCTGTCGCTGCCTTCCATCCCCACTAACTTCTTGTCCTTCCTAATATACATTGGTTATGCTCTTACTAGTGACTCTTACTAGTGACAACTACACACACTGATACAAAATATTTCGCATCCGGCCCTCTGCAATATACAAATTGACTACTGGGTTCCGACATCATCCCCTCTTCCATGTTACAAATTATGCATTCAAATGTTATGAACGATACAATTTTACCGTCGGGGCCTCACGTCTTCTAAGGAGACCTTGTCAACCTATTTTGGATTCTTGTGTTGATGGGTTCATGAAATATCCAATTCTTAGTCACTGTTTCGGGTTGGCACATTCGAACTCTGTTGCTTCTTGTTCTGTGATATACATATTGCATTCAAAATTTCTGTGATTTACAAGTCCACCGTGGACTCCTTAGTCCTTTTTCCCTTTTCTTCTTCCCATGTATTATCGCTTTGTTGTTATATACTTAGTCACTTTTCTATGATTGCAGGTTCCAGCATTGGCGGGTTGACATATCTTCATCTCCATCTATATCCTCACATGACGAATCTGACCAACCTCTGTTTCTTTCCATACTTAGCCAATTTTGTGGCCACGCTTGCCGAGTTAGCGCTTTCGAACTCTGCTGCTTCCTGTTCCATGATATACATATTGCACTCAAAATTTCCTTGATTTACAATTCCACCGTGGACTCCTTAGTCCTTTTTCCATTTTCTTCTTCCCATGTATTATTGCTTTGTGGTTATATACTTAGTCTCTTTTCTATGATCGCGGGTTCCAGTGTTGGCAGGTTGAGATATCTTCATCTCCATATATATCCTCACATGACGAATCCAATCGACCGTTGTTCCTTTCCATAGTTGGCCAATTTTATGGATGCGGTTTCCAGGTTGGTGCTTTCCAACTCTATTGCTTCTTGTTCTGTGCTATACATCGTGTAAGGAAAAATTCTGTGATCTACAATTCCACCTCGGACTCCTTGAGCTCGTAAGCTTCACTCTATCACGTATCACAAATGTTTCAAACTATTTGTCACTACCTTCCATCCCCACTAACTTCTTGTCCTTCCTAATATACATTACTTATGCTCTTACTAGTGATATACAAATTTTCCTCTAGACTGTCCTACCATACCCTCTTCGGTGTTAAGCGTATTTCACTCAAAAACTTTCGAGACATACAATTTGACCCTCTCGCCCTCACCTACAACGGTTGTACCTTGTAACCCTATTTTGAAGCTTCTTTTTCCCGTGCCTGTGACCTCCATACTTTCTTAGTATGAAATTAGAAACCTTTCATGGTAACAACTCACCATGCAGGAACCGTCAACATTGTCATTAATGAGCGAAACGCTCGAGGAGATCTCCCATTATTACGCATTAAACCAAGATCTACGGAGAGTTATTTTGTCCCTTCTGATTGTTCATCTCGAACATGCGTCGTCATGTTGGCCCACTCAAGAAATCTATAATCCTTAATCGCTCATTTCCATATCCACCATGTTCACCTTTCTATGTATGCAATTACTAGTGTTTAATGTTAAGAACACATCATGGAACACCTGTCCAAATTGTCATTAATGAATGAAAGTCTTGAGGAGATCTCCCATTCACATGCATTGAACCAAGATTTGTGCAGGGTTATATTATCCCTTCCAAATTTTCATTTCATTCATCATCTGGAGAAAACAAACGTTCTTGTATACTTATGGCAGCAGGACGACAAAATTTTTGTGGAGATACAGTAAATATCTTTGGACATGAGGACTAGAACTTCCAGTGGTCCAAGGCATACTTTTACTATTCATCCCATTTCTCCCATAAGGAAGTGATTTGGAGCTCTGGAATCGCTCGTGTAGGTTGCGTCCCCGAGCTTTTTTACTGTAAGTAGGTGGTCTCTTGGTGTGCTGAAAAATATATTCCAAGCCAAAGAATTATTCCATTGTGCGACCATTCTCCCGTGTCTTTCTGACCTTAGGTCTTCCACAAGATGTTAAAATTTCTAGAGCCAACATTGACATTCAGAGGACAAGACTGCAAGCAGTTCCTAGAAAAATATGATAATGGTTTGGACATCTTACCCGAGTTCCTTGAAGACCTGACAACAGTTCCTAAAGATATCACAAATTTGCAGGTAATTTCCTTTAGAAATCCATTCCGGGAAATTGCTTGGTTGTTTACAAGAATAACGAGACAGGTAGCCATGGCAAGCATTTCCCATATAATTATTTATATTTTGTACTTCACAGTCAAGGAACAATTCATTTTCGATTGGGGGAAGAAAATTTTGATTGAGATTTGTTCCCATTTTTCATGATTCAAAGAATCGAATAAATTTTATATATCATCGTACTTGATTTTCGCAATAGTGAATTGTTGTCCATTTCCAAAACTTTCTCTTTCCAATACAATAAAATGTGGATTTGATCCAGTAACATTTTGGTACTAGGCCTTGTGGAGGCACAAGGCCTCCCATTTTTTTTATGAAATTTTTAATGGCTTTGTCTCAATTTTCAAAGATTTATTGTTAGGGAAGGATGCTCTGCGTATGTCTGGCCAGGAAACCAGGTTTTTGAACAAGAAGGGCACACTTGAACAAAAGGAAAATCACAATGTACTCATGGTCTTTGGCTCTAAGGAAAATCCTGCTTTCCTTCCATGCCACATCCCAAACAAGATGTTTGTTGTAGAAATAACAAGGCAATACAACCACTGGTTGCATTTTTTCCATGATAAGAAATAAAACTAGTTCATTCCTCTGCCTTGGAAAGTCGAATACTTTGTCTCCAGAAACGTCAACAAGATTGACGAATTTTCCCACCATTTCAAGAAATTGAACCTAAAGTATGCTGAAAGGCTAAAAGGGTTCGACCCTGATGGGATTTTTTGAGAACATTTACTGGCAATTGGCTTTAACAACTCTTTTATCCATAGACACCTGACCGAATACAGGGACAGTGATGACAACAATCTTGCTTTTGGTGATTGTGATGCATAGACATTGCAAAGTGCGACTGAATTATATAGACAACAAGGAAAACTATTCAATGAGAAGAGTGCCCAGTCCCCCACCAACACTCCCAAGAGCATGACATCACAGAGCATCACTTCAATGACCCACCCCAGTAAGAAAGAAACCCAGAAATATTCAAACGAAGGAGGAGATAAGAACCCTGCTTGTATAAAAATTGATAGTTCTCACAAAATTCCATTGACGAAAAAGAGAAAAAACAATGCAGGGCAGGCGGACGAACCTGAAATTGAAAGTGAACAAGTGCAATTTGAAATTGAAACTGAGCACATGCACAAAATTGGGTCATTTGCAGTGGAAATAGTTGAGACCGAAATTTTTGACGAAGATGAATCCTTTGTATTCCAGAGCATTGTGTTTTACAGCCAATCTAAAAGTATGGTCATTGAAAAGAGAGATGTAACAAACAAGAAATGAAAGTCTCGCACAGAGATTAACTTTAGGGAAATGCGGCCATCCCAAATCTCCCTATTTCATCAAGTAACTGATGATGCTCTTCATGATTCCATTGGAGGAATTGAAGCGGAAAATGCCAGAGTGAAAGAACGTCTCAATGAATTTGAGCGGGCTTTCATTGCAACCTTAGAATTTTCTAGTGCTTTAGAAAAAAACGATCCTTCTACCACTGTAGCCAAGATGAAAGTATCCTATACCTTCCTTGCATGCTCTAGAGTCCTTGTAGACAATAACATCAACAAAAGAATGAAGCTAGTTGTTGAAGCCTAGGAAACATCGCAAAATTTAGTTTCCTTCGGAGAGAAGGAAAATGATTTGCTCGAACATTTGAAGGTGAGCTTAAAAAATGATCACCATTTTTGTGAAGAGGTGTTGACCCTTTTTTCCAACCATGCCGTCAATACATCGGAACTAAAAAGAATACAAGAGAAACTCCCCTCCCCAAAGTGGACCAAAAAAGTAAAAGCATGCTAGAAAAAGAAATTTAACAACCTGGAGCTCATTATCGAATTGTGTAAACAAGCCATTATCAGAAAAGGAAGTTTTATTCACAAGCCTGATCCAAATAGACTTAACCGAAAGTACCAACAAGGTTCAAGGCCCAAACTTAATTCTCAAATCCTTGTCAATAACCAAAGAAGCCTTCCATGAACAACTTGATATTTTAAAGGGGTTGTCTTTCGAAAATTTTTACGGCATAACTGGACATCGTCTAGATGAGCTTGAGCACTGGGTACTGGACTATGTGACACACAATGAAGAAATTGAACAGAGTCTGCATAGTATTTCAATGGATCTAAGGAAATTAGAAAATGACATTTATGACATAGAAATCCATAATGAAATCAACATGGCTCCCATGAGAAGCTACATCGAAGAATGGTTCCAACAAAGAATGGACAACCTCGTCCAGGAAGGGAAACAACTGGTTGACAGGACTCCACTAACCATCAACGACAACAACAAAAATGCATCAGCTTCATAGTAAGTCTATATTGGCATCCTGTTTTCTTTATCAATCCAGTTTAAGTCTATACTGTCATCTTGTTTTCTTTATCAATCCAGTTATTACCTCTTTAAATAGAAAACTGTAACCAAATACTCATAACTTCCAATTTCTTATTTTCAGGTCTTCCTCTCTACCACCGCACACTTCTTCTTTCGACATTCCTAATTCTTGTGCTTATTTATTTTTATGGTCCGCGGGAGCCCCAATCCCAGTCTATATGACAAACACATTTAAATTTCCAGAAATATGTAACAAACGTTATTAATTTTTGATAAATTTTAAAGAAAATTGATTCAGAAATGCCTTTATTGTATGCTAAATTTTGGGTGTCCAGAAACCTTTGTAGTTTGTTCCAAAGAAAACTAATTTGGGAATGCCTTTATTGTATGCTAAATTTTGGGTGTCCAGGAACCTTTGTAGTTTGTTCCAAAGAAAACTAATTCGGGAATGCTACATTTTTTGTGTCCTATTCTATGATAATTTTCTTTTGTCCAAAAACCTTTGGCGATGTAACAGACGTTGCTACTTTCAAACAAAACTAATTCGGTAATGCCTTTGTTGCATGACGTTGTTTCTATTCTATTGTATGCCAAATTTTTGGTGTCCAGGAACATATAATTTGATAAATTTCAAGATGTTATTACTATTCTATTGTATTCTTTTTAATGTTGATGTAATTTCCAGAAATATGTAATATACATTATTAATTTTTTGATAAATTTCAAAGAAAACTGATTCGGGAATGCTATATTTTTTTGTGTCCTTTTGCATGCTAAATTTTTTTCTCTAGGAACCTTTGTTGATCTAACAGACATTATTACTTTCTAAGAACACTAATTCGGAAATGCCTTTGTTTCACGATGTTGTTAGTATTCTATTGTATGCTATATTTATGTTGTCCAGGAACCTTTGCTTTCATAAATTTCAATTTATGTTGTGTCCAAGAGCCCTTGTTTTAAAGAAAAATAATTTGGGTTTGTATTTTTTTCTGTGAACCTATGTAACAGACATTATTACTATTCTATTCTATGCTAAATTTTGTGAGTCGAAGAACCTTTTAAATGTTTTTTCACAACACTGTTACTATTCTATAGTATCTTAAATTTATGGTGAGCCTTTATTGTAGGACGTTGTTGCTATTCTATTGTATGCTAAATTTATGGTGTCCAGGAACCTATAATTTGATAATTTTCAATTTATTTTGTGTCAAGGAGCCCTTATTTTAAAGAAAACTAATTTGGAAATGCTATTTTTTTTGTGTTTTTGTCCACGAACCTATGTAATAGACATTATTACTATTCTATTCTATGCTAAATTTTTTGTGTCCAAGAACCTTTTAAATGTTGATGTAACAAACGTTCTTACTAGGAACCTTTTTATTATAATACACTATATTTTTTTTGTCCAGGCTCCTTTTAAATCTTTCCTGTACTACCAAACTTAGATACTAGGAACCTTTGTTGATGTACCAGACATTAATAATTTTACCTGTGTTGATGTACCATACATTAATAATTTTTGATCAATTTCAAATTAAACTAATTCGGGAATACTATATTCTGCATGGATACCACATGTACTTCAACTTGATACCCACGTGTCTGTACTCAGTCGCATTTATTCCCATTCCAACCTGCCAGGGACTATGATGCCATGCAACACTTGTTTTCTATATCATTTGAAATTTCTATCATAACAAAAATAAGACAGTCTCTAGAAAGATAAAAACGAATTACATTTTATATGTGTCTTCACATAAGAATATTTTTATTATCTAAATTTAAGACTCACGTTTTTATTATCTTAATTTAAGACTCATTTTTATTATCTTAATTTAAGACTCTCGCTAAAAGACAATATTTAAGACTATACACAATTTTTGGGGAACTTAACAATCAAATCATTTATTTTTTCAAACCCTTGTATGTAGTAGTGACACTTTTTGTAAAATAAACCCCTGCAGTGTGCTATTCCATCAGAGGAATAAACCAGTCCGTCGGGTCACCTTCCTTTCATTTGGAATTTAATGCGGAACAATGATTCTAGAAGCCACACACTAAAAGTTTTAGTTTTCTTTTTCTTTTTCAGGGATATTTATGTTGGAATAATGTTGAAATTAGAACATCTAGAATATTATCAAGATAGAATGTTGTTATTGCATTGTTCTAGGTTTGTTGTATGAGAGTTTAGTTTTAGCTTGTGAGTGGTTTGAGATCCACAATTCTGGGATATTGTTCAAATTTTGTTGTTGAGTGTGTGATCCGGATTTTATGAGTAGAACTAAATGAATACGGATTATTAAAATATGCTTAACAAAGAAGAATAGAGATACAATAAAACTGGTTTTCTATTCAATAAGGAAATAAACTGAAACTGTAAAATGCAGCGGAAAACAAGCTTGTTGGAATGGTGGCGGCTTATCTTTGAGAAGAGATGTGACGATTGCGCTCATTCAAAAGAAGATGATTACAATGAGGCTTTGAAGGCCTTTTTACAATAAATAGGAATGTCAAAAACCCTATACATACAAAAACCTAACACTAGGAGATGAAGCGCCAAAAGTCATGTGGGCCCCGTTTGGGTAAATTAGTACATCAACTTCCTGTGGTCGTAACTTTTTTCATACGATCTCCATTTTAGGCACACGATAGCCCATTGGAAAGGTCTAATAGAGAAGAACGATTTTTAAATGACCAAAGTCAGTGTCTTTGTCAATCACCTGGGCCTAAATCTCCCAAAAACGTCGTTTAGGGCCTCAAAACTGTCGAAAAACTGCCAAGGTGGAAAACTATTTTTCGAGCCAATGGAATAGATGGGTGGACACTGATATCCACCTGGATCAATCCTCTCTCCTTAGCAAGCAATGGTATCCATTGC
>WSFP011477762.1:0-16690 GCA_009831015.1 Picea engelmannii
ATCAAGTGCTCATCTGGAATATCGGTTACCTTTATATTCAATCTTTGGAAGTTCTCAATGTGCTCGGTAACTGAACCCTTTTGCTTGAGATTTATCAATTGGCTAAAGAAGGTATTGCTCCTTTTATCCTCATAGTGTGCTATAATTTCTTCCGTGAAAATTGTCCAAGTGACGAGTGATTTGCGAGAACAAATCAATCGATACCAAACAAATTGACTAGGTTCTAAATATAAAGAAGCAATTCGTACCTTTTGTGTATGTGGCACATTATGGAGATCAAAGAATTGCTCCATCTGAAGTATCCATGTGATTGGGTCCTTACCATTAAACTTCCTCATATCAATCTTAGGAACGTGGTTGGTCTTCAAACCAAAGTTAGAGTTTCTCCATTCTTGATTCACCTTCCTTGTGTCCTCATCATGAATTTCATGAGATGCATTTTCACTTTTGGGTGTCTTCTCTGTTACGAAATTTCTCAATACTTCCATGATCTCCCCTTTTAAGCCATCCATCTTAGTATCCAACTTAGATTCCATTGAATCCATCAACTTAGCTTCCATTGAATCCATCTTAGTATCCAACTTAGCTTCCATTGAATCCATCTTAGTATCCAACTGAGCTTCCATTGAATCCATCTTCTTTTGTAGTTCATTTATGTCCCTACACATTTATTCACCTTCATCAAGAGTCCAATTAGGATTTTTTTGGAGGCTTATTTGGTGTAGAAGGTCACTTTTTTGGTGGCATGTTGGCCAAATATCACTTTTGAATCTTGATTTTGAGGTGGTTCTGCTAGACAATATTTATTCTGTTCTATCTCCCAAGTTTCGGACATTCTGGGTATGAAAATTTCTTTTAGGTAGTTCTCTGATATTGCTTCTCTGCAATGCCATAGGTCTGATCAAAATTGGATGTGCCAAGTGGAATTTACGGTAACTTCCTCAGAACTTGCCAATTTTTGGCCTTTCCAAGAGATCTCACTTGTATAACATGCCCCGCACAAAACAATTGATAAAAAATTCTAAAACTTGCACCCAAAATACTACTTACTGTTCACGATCCAATGCAGCTATTCCTACTCAATTTGGATACTCTAGAAAGAAGTTATGATTGTTTTACTTGTAACACCTTCTTGAGACTAGTCAATAGAACTAGTCAGATACCCTATCTTACACAAGGTGTATCTACAACTTTAAGATGACCCAGAAGCTGAAATTTTTATCACATATACCTTAATAATTTTTGTAAATTTTTTCCAGAGTTTAGGGTCTGAAACATTACATAAACAAATTTATAGAGAAAATTCCTCAATGACTCATTTCAAGATGATACCAAAACCCTATCTTGTACAGGTTGTATCTCCAAAATTATAAGGAATCAGGAGCTAAATTTTGAACCCAACGTACCTTGATCCGTCTACTAAATATCCTCCAAGCCATTCCTTATGAAACGTTTTATAAAAAAAGTTATAGTGAAAATTCCATGGTATCTCAGATGTAGCAGTGAAACCCCAAGACCTTGAGCTCTGATACCATATGTGAAGAGCCAAACATCAATATAGCATAGAAAAACCTCAGGAAAAGTAATCAACACCTTGAAAAAGAGATAATTTCAGATAATAAGCCTCTTCGAGGGGTAAACCTCCTTTTACTTCACTTAAATGTTCAAGTACAAGATGATTCAAAATGAAAATATCTTCTTGGTATATATAGGAGACTAGGAGGTATAATTACAACTAATGGCCTAAAGCCGACATAAATAAAATAACATTCTAATATAATATGCCCCAATTAAGGGGTAATGAGCCAATATTAGGGCTTAACACCATGTGGTGTTGGAGGAGAAGGATAATGAGGTGGATCGACTCACTCATGAGTTGGTGAGCACACATGAATTCTTTAAGAGCACACAGATAACCCTTCAAGAATATGAGTCTAGAGTAGAGTAGCTCCTTGAGGAGTCTAGTTAGGTATCCACTATATCCATCTTAGTAGAGATTCAGTCATATGATTCAGTTATGTCAATAGAGGATGTTGGTGACATGGAGGGTTTGCAGGAAGTTTTAGAGAGATATGTCCCCAAAGGCATTTGATTATGCACACGATTTGCAGTATGGGGATCATGAGCTAATTCTTTTGGAGAGCCCATTGAAGGATCAATTCATGATCACTTCTAAGACAATTGAGAAGATACCTTGTGGATCAACCAAGAGGTAAGTATATGCATCCATAGATTGTGGGGATAGGTATATTACAGATGAGGGCACATCAATTTGGGACTCAGGTTCAACTAACACTACTGTAGTGATTGATATAATTACACATATGGGATACAAAATTATATACAGTGTTATACAACAGTATGCGGTGGTATGCAATGGTATACAATGTTATGTAAAGGGGTACATTGGTACATAGTGGGAAACACTAGAGTTTAGGGGGGAGTCATACTCTCACTTGATGGAGCAGGGATGGTCTAGAGGAGAATGATCCACTATTTTGCAGCAATACGCTAGATCTGGAAGTCGTACTCTCAACAACAATAGTGTTTTTTATTATGGGGGGATTTTGGTTGACCATCTCTCTGAGGAGACACTTTTGGAGGCATGTGATGGTATGGGAGTAGCATAGAGCCTGGGTGACTATTCAAAAAGTCCATTAGCACATAGGAATGAGTTCCATGGAGTGGTACACTCCTCAATGATTGATATTTGATGAGAACATCACTAGGGATGGGTCAGTGAGAAGGATAGCCATGAGACTATTCTTAGGTATCCTTATGAGTTTTTGGTCATGCCCTTGGGATTGACCAACACATCTACCACTTACCAAATATTCCTATATCTGCAGAAGTTTTTGTTTCTATTCTTTGACGCTATCAGTATATATAGCAGGACATGGGAGGATCCCATGATGTGGTTGGATGAGACAGGAGGCATTATAGACAAGAAAATGAGTGATTATTTAGGGAATGTGGTTAGTGCACAAGATGATAGAGATAGATTCAGGAATGACATTATCTACTACAAAGGTGACACGTATTTAGTCCTTGAGGCCAAATTTAAGGAGATGATCATGAGGGTGATGCATGATTGTTACACATTATTTTCATCACCCTTATGACCATTAATGATGTAAACCTATCTGTTTCCTTCAGAGAGGTCAGTGGCCTGAATTCCTAAAGAAAGAAGGAAGAATAAATTTTCCTGAGAGAAGAAGTTGTATTTTCCTTTGTAAAAACCCTATCAAAGAGGATTTCTGCAGGCTGCTCTATAACCAGGGTGCATAAATTCCTGATTTTCGTAGGCTGTACTAAAGCTAGGTTGCAGAGTTTCCACAGGTTGCACTATAGCTACAGTGCAGAAATTCCTGTACGTGGGAAAAACAAGCATCTTCTCGATGCTTTTAGAAGGAGAAGCTTCTATGGTGAGGTGGCCTCCGAACGGTTTGGATCTTACTCACTTTCATGATTTAGTGGGATCATCCTAACCTCCTCACCTTATCCTCTTCAACTTATAAACTGAGAGGAGATCTCATGGAGAAAGTTAGGTTGGAGAATTTTTGAGTTTTGTAGATTGGAAGTTTGGCTTGATTAGAGTGGCTTTGAACTTTTCTTTGTCAAGATAGATTGTGAGTAGCTATCAGATCTATGATCTCAAAATCCATGGAGTAGAAGTGTGTGGGAAGAAAGGAACTATTGGAAGGAACCTAACGACATCAAGGCATCTTGTTGTATCTTTCTTCCACATTCTTTAATACAGATATACTTTTCTTTCCTATATGAATGTTATTTGTTCATGTTGTATGATTCCTTGATCACATACATAGCTTCATATCCAATAGACTCTATTATTCTTGTCTTTGTTGGCTTGTGTCTCTTTACAGATATTTCTCCATAAGCCTCGTGAAGGAGCTTGGATTGCATTGGCGAAGTCGGATTTTAAATATTTAAAAGGTGTGTTCTAGATTCATTTCTCATTTGATAATTGAAAGCTAAGGAAAGAGTAGTGTACTGTCTCCTTTTGTTCTAGATCTAGGTGGATCTAGGGAGATTAGTTTATGTTCACACTTAACAATTATCTCGATAACAATGATACACCTTTGGTAGGACTTTCCGGGGACTTGTATGAGAATGAGGTACCACATATTGAAACATTACTTTACAGGAAGGTTTCTAGACTCCAGGCATCGTTAGAGTACATTATCAAGAGTAGGGATGGCATATTTCTTTGTGTGATTTGGCAGGAGCATGACAAATTAAGATGCATGGAGTTAATTCCTAGCATATGGTTTCCATCAACTGATTGCATGCAGGGATTAGAGATGAGGCTTGGTTGGATTCCAATGGTTATCAGTGTAGCACAACAAAAATCAATAGACCTTGGGAGTGTTAGACTTATAATTTGGTGGTGGGATACAAGAATTCATGTGAGTGATAGATTGCTTCAGATGATGATATGGTGATCGATAGAGTTGTTACAATGATTGGTCTGCTTGATTTTTGGGATGTCAATAGAGGGGAGGTTGAGACTTACTCTATATGGAAGGATAGACTTTCTTTTCTGATACCCAGGATCGATACTGGCAGTGGATTTGCAGACTTAGACTTCATTGAGACAACTTTGCAAGGGATGATTTAGGATAGTGGTTTCAGTCCCTTCAGGGATTTCAGCTTGGGGTTCCAAGAGAGGAGGATGTAGACTAGACACGTTGGTCTGGTAGTGATGATCATAGTGGATCAACGACAACATGGTGGTTCCTTCCTAGGATTAGTTTGGGACCCCGAGATTACATTGTTTGACAGTTTAGTTATTGTTAGATATGAGAGAGTTGGTTCTTATTTCAAGACTTTACTCCTGGGATTCCATGGGTTGATAGTTGGGAATTTGGTATAGATGGAAGAATCAACCATTACTTTCCGGAGCTTATACATATGGAGCATTGGTTTGGTGTCTTAGGTGGGATATTCTATGAGTGGTGGACCGATTATTTACAATATATATTTTCTCTATTGATCGATGGTATTCATGAGGCCTCTTGTGTGAGTACATTGCAGGACAATATTGTGGGTGGTAGGTGATCCACGTCTTTCAGATTGGTTTGGGACCCGAGGTTCACTCTCAATTTCAGTTTGGTTCAACTTGTAGATCATAGGATTTTGATGGAATTTCTTAAGGTCAAGCAAAATTTAGGAAGGGAGGACTGTAATGTTTCCATTTTTTGATTCCCCTTCCTTCCAGTCAGCGGTGACCTTATGAGATTATGTCATCCTGACTAAAGGAGTAAAATGAGGATAACAAAAAGATCAAGTATTTTGTATGAGTTATATGGGGCCCAGGATATCCCATTCACCATCTTTCATCATCGGGATCATTTTTCCACAATTCCCTCTTGGTTTTGTGGCATTTTGATGATTTCCATAATTTTTGGTTACTATGGACTATATTTAAATTAATTACACTGAAGGTACTATTTGGAGCTTGTTTCTTGGAGAGATACCTTAGTGTAATATCTCATTGGAACTGGGGAGAAAATATCTATAGGATAGGATGATGAAAAGTTTTTTTTAGTGGCCAGAGAAGTCATAAAGGTGAATTAATCAATTATTGAGGTAAAAAGGTTCATTAAATTAATAAAGTGATTTTATGATAAAATATTAAAGATGAATTAAAGTCACTTGAAGGTGAAAAGGTGAAAAGGGGTATAAAAGAGAGATAGGGGCTCATATTCTCTCATTATGTTGATCACCATTTCACTTGTATCTCTGAGCTCTAACAACTTGAGTGTTTTGAGGGATTTGACTAGTCAAACCATAGAGATCTGCATGGAGGTGAAAGATTCCTCTTTCTTGATCCAAGCTTGGACAAGGTGGTGAGAGATTCCACCCTCTTCATTCTATTCAGTTCATATCTACTTCATCCATTACCTTTGAGGAGAGGCACACTATTGGGAAGGTTTATGGGGGAGGGATGCACTATCCAAGCCGAGGAGGTTCAATTTGTGTTCTATAGTGGAGATCTTGGAGAGATCTCACCTTGTATGCACTGGCCATTCCTAGAGAGACTTCCATTGTAATTTTTGGGAGTTTTCAATAGACATATTTATTTATTAGTAGATCTGGGTGAATTATTGGCCAAGGAGGGTGCACCCTTAGTCAAGGGTTTCTTTGATTTGCATGAAATCCTGCATATTGATGTGCCACTGAGTTCTACACCCATTAGGATAATTATTTTTGAGGGGAGTTTCCATTCCATTGGTTGATCAAACCTTATCTTAAGCCAGGGCGAGTTCATATCAAGCAGAGCGCATATCATGTCATTGGGGCCATCCTTTATCGAAAAAACTACATATTTTTTGAGAAGTTTTTAGAGAGTTTCTATTGGGAGATTCTTTGGTTTCCTTTGGATTCATTTTGTATGTATTTTCTAGCCATATATTAGTTGTATCAAATACATTTCAGATATGGAAATTACTGTATGTTGGAAAACTAAATGCATATTAAATAAAGCAATGATCCAAGGTACTATCTTATGATTTTTAATAGATATTGGTTTCTAATTTATTTGGTTATCATTGCATGTGCTTTTCTTATGTATTACATGAAGAAATATGGGTCGAAATACATCAGAAAATACACTTAAATGAATGCTACATCCATTGCACACAAAGTGTTTGACAAAATGTTTGAATCATCCATGGAAAGCATCCATGAAATTTGATCTGTAAACTTCCATAGATATTCCCAATATTTGAGAAAAACCAACTTGAAGGTGAGGCCTATGCTCTAATCTCTTTTATTTAGTTATGAATAGTAAGTACAAAGAAAGAGGCACTCACTGTGGATTATCCTTTGACATTGTGGCCTAAACGATAGGTACGTAATCTCCTACCTCCTCTATTATTCTCTCAAAATACCACTCATATATTATCTACTCAACAATGGAACAAGTACAATACAAAATAATGGACCCCTTTCTCCTCCTCTGGGCCTACTATTTGTCATAGAATGACAACCATCTATGGTTAGGATTTTGACTTCCTCAACCCTTAATTAGTGATCAGGATTGAAACTTATAGAATATTTTTTAATTTCTAGACATGGATAGCCCCATATGTGTGAGTAATGAGAGTTGATATGGCATTCACTCATACCATGGTGGTAAAAAAGGTATGTCAATTTGTAGGAGGCTTAACTTTTGCATACGAGCTTCAATTGAGGCATTTATTGCACCATTGGAAAGGTATCATAATGTAGAACATCGTCCAGGATGTGTTCTCATGTTTTGTACACTATAACCCAAACAATTCCATTTAATGCCTCAAAATGGCTCCAGAAGGTTCCAAACTCAAATTTTCCAAACTAGGACCTACCACTAAAATGGCTCTGCAAGTTGATTCTTCCACAATTTTTCATCCAAAAAGTACCATAATAGATGATAAATTACACGATGATCCTATTTGTATCAACAATAGTATTTCCTAGGAAATGTCTTTGTTTGTGTAGACAAGACTTGATTTTTAGAGATAATAAGGTCAATCTTTGTGTCTTTTTTGTTTTATATAGAGAAGAACACACATATATTATTAGCGCACAAACATTAATAATGAGTATGTGTTAATAATGTGCATGCTATTATTGAAATGGGTAAAAATTTGAAAATTATAACATTAATTAATTGTGGGTGCCAGTAGGGACAATTCTAAATCAATCCTAAAAATGGTTAAGGTGAGAAACACGGGCTTGGATGCCTAAATCCCTAATTCAAACTTATCAAGCTCAAGCACCACCAATAAATTCTAGACATAGTGACATGATCCCTCATTAGGGGATATTTTCCCTAAAAGTTTGATATGGGTGCCATCAACATGTTTCACACACCGTAGATGGGTCTCGAGGCCTTTACCATAGTCATTGTAGGGTAACAATATCCTTAGGACCTTGATGTTAGTCAAAGGAGTGAAACAACATACTCAAGGCCTTAAAATTGGTCAAGGTAAGGAAACAACAACCTTAGTCCCTAAACATAACTTCTTAGGCTCAAGCACCATGAACACATCCTTGAACCACCACATAAGACAATTGATGGTTTGCAAGGCTTTGATGTCATAAAATACTAAAAACTAGTGCCTTAGGATCTTATTGAAGCTTCTAAAAATTAAGGGCCTCAAATAAGTAATCGAACGAACATGTAGGAAATTTATAGGGGGTATTTTCCTATGACTAGGACATAAGAACCATAAGTAATTTTTTTTCTTTGAAAATTTGTGTTGAGGAATAGAAATGGTTAGTGGGAACACAATGACCTTAATCTCTATTGAACCTTCTATAGATTTATGACCATGAACAACACTTTGGAACCATGACATCAATCCCCTCTAGGGAATCCTTGACATTTGAGTTAAATATGGGTGCCATTATGAGGTATTTAGCATCATGGATGGGTCTAAGGTACATGAACATAGTCAAGGGTGGGAAACAATATCCTCCAACCTTAAACCTTTCTTCTTAGTTTCAAGCACCATGGATGAGTTCTCAAACCTCTACATCAAATATTTATTGGTTAAAAATCACCTCCAAGGGTTCTATGGGAACCATCACTAGGTTCGTTGTGCACTAGGAATATATCTAGAGGTTTGTCCAAGGTCACAAGAGGAAACTAATGGGACTTATGGCCTAAAAAATTCTTTTCAAGCTCAATAACCATGAACAAAACCTACTACCCATAAATCTTCTATGTCGATAGTGTTAAATGCATCCTTGAACAACCAGATGGGGCCCTTTTATAGTATTCATGGCTTACTAGAGGGATACATGCATTGTGATTAAACCATAGCACATTCCTTGAAGACAAATGTGTCTTGGGCCCACACCATGAATCATTCTTGGGGCCATAAGTAGGTTTTATGCACTATAAATGGGATTCAAGCTCTAAACATGATTGGGGATGAACAAGGGGATTAATATATAAATGGAACTTATAGATATCAAGTGCTACGATTATAGGAGGAAAACACTTGGGCCTTAGGATTTAAATATTTCCTTCTTAGGACTAGTTTCCATGAAAAAATCCTACAAATAAAATCCTCTCTAGGGGTTCTTTGGATCAAAATTGGATATGAATTACATTAGGATATTTTTCACATTAAGGGTGGGTTGTAGGGAATTAAACATGGTTGAGGAAGGAAACCAAGAAGATTGAGATATTTTTTAACCTTTTCAAGCTAAATATCCTGAAACAATTTCTCAAACCAACACATAAGTCACATGAGTCCTTTAGAGGGTTCTTTTATAGGCCATTGTGTGGGATATGTCTATCGTGAGTAGGATTTATGCACTAGAAATGCGTCTAAAACATGCCACATAGTCAAGGGGTTAAAAATATCCCTAATCCATAACTAAACCTTTTTTTATCTCAAGAGCCATGAACAAACCCTAGATATAGTGACATGATCCGTCACTAGGGGGTATTTACCCTACGAGTTGGATATGGGTGCCAATAATATGTTTCATGCACTAAAAATGGGTCTCAAGGATTAGATCATAGTCATTTTAGGGAAAAAACATACTCAAGCACTTTGTTAGAATATTTAGACACTTAGGAGTTAGTTAAGATCTACTTGGTCTAATTTGTCGTTAGGTAAAAGTGTGTTTCTTTAGTATGCATTAGTATGCATTTGTAGTTAGGAAATCCGATGGACACGATATGTTCCCGATATAGAGTGATCTGACGGTTCATATTCTCCTCGATCTTAACGACCATTGATCCGTGGCTTGAGACCCGATTGGTCTATGATCTCTATTTAAAGAGCATGGAGTGTCATTTGACGATGATCGATTGTGAGAAACTCTCTTGTAAAATCTATATGTAATCTTTTTCTTTTGCATTAATAAACTGATCCAAGTGGTCGTGTTAGATGGGGCTGTGGATGTTTCCACGTAGGGGTTTTACCACGTCAAAACATTGGTGTGTTGATCTTTGAGATAGTTGTGTGAGTGGTTTTTGAAGGTGTTCATCCTCTGTTGGAATACCTGTGTTGTCGAACATGGTATCAGAGCCTGTTTGAAGACCCGCTCTTGTTGTAGATCGAAATCGTGAAGCCGAGTTTCCTCATCTCCATTTTCTGTCATTTACGTACATTTTTGGGATGAAAGGATTGTTCCATTACATCCAGAGAACTCATTTCAATTAGGAACACTTTTCGTTTCATTCGAAAAGGTTTTCATTTTCCCAAGATACGACCATTTTAGTCAGATATAGAGGTATAAACCCCGAATACGCATTTTTTAAATTTTTGCAGAGTATTATTTTGGTTTTATATAATTTATTTTTGGTTTTCTACTCTTTTAGATATGTGTATGCTCTTTTCCCTGCACCTTATGTGATCTCGAAAAATCAGAAACAAAAAGGAAAAGGTTCATCTTCTGGGTAAGCTAACCGAGATCTAACCGTTGTTGTCATCGAGAAGAAACATATTTTTCTTGTGTGAAAATAGTTTTTTTTTAGCACGAACAACAACAAAAACAATCCTCTTGCTAACAATACAATATGTTTTGCTAGACCACTTGGTTAAAAGCTACCTTATTAAGTAAGAGGTCTTGAGTTCAAGTCTCTTTTCTTGTTACTTTTTTTGAAAAAGTTCATGCTAAAATTGTAAAGTGTATTTTACTTCAAGTATAAAAGTGAATCACTATAAGTAGCTTTAATATTTTATTTTAGAGTTATTTATTTTGCATGCATTTTTTCTTTTATAAGGTAACTTCATTGTAAAAGTGATCCCCACTTCTTTTTATAAAAGTGGGTCACTTCATAAAGAAACTTACACCACCACGTGGTCCTTTGGTTATCGTTTATGCCTTTTTTTAAAAAGGGCATAACTCTCAGATCCGAAGTTTGTTTTGAATGTCGCTTTTTTAAAACTGCCTAAATTTTTGAGATATTTCCATCTAGATCACTAGTTTCCATTTTTAAATCCATATTATCTGCATATTTATTATGGCTTCTACAAATAATCTCTTGCTTACCAACACAGACTACTTCAAATGGAAATCCCATATGGAGGATTTATTAAGAAGTAAAGGCTTGTACTGGATTACCTTGGGAAAGGAAACAACACCCACTAATGCTGATAAGAATGTCAAATGGGATAATAGGAATGACGAAGAACATGGATTAATCAGAATGTCCATCTCTCCTTATTTAAGGTTCCACCTTCAATCAATTGATCAACCCAAAGAAGATTGGGAAAAGATTGAATCTGTGTTTGGTAAACATAATATTATTCCATCACAAGAGTTAGAAAATCAAGTACTGACTTTAAGTCCAAATGATTTTTCTTGCATTGAACACTATCTATCTAAGTTTAAAACACTCATAATTTTATGTGAAGAATGTAAGATAAAGATAGAAGAATATCGTTGCATCTATCTTATTATTTCTAAGCTAGGTAGTGCATATTCAATGTTTGTATCTACCTTTTATGCCATGCAAGAGGCTCTAGGGACAACTTATAAAAAACCAAGTCTTGAGAAATTTTGTGATGCTTTGATTAGAGAGAAAGATAAACTTGTACAACTTGGAGTGATCAATACTGCAGGTACCTCCAACAATGCCTTAGTCGTCCATTAGAAAGATAAATCCAAGAATCCCAAGAATCAACATCCTCGCCACAACAAGAAGTAATATAAGGGTCCCCAACCCACTAATATAACTTTCGCTCCTAATGGTGACAAAGGATCAAAATATAAAAGTAAGAATATTGACAGACATTGAAACTTTTATGATAAAGATGGTCATGATGAGTCCAAATGTTTCAAGAAGATGGAAGCTTTAGAATGAACAATGAAGAAGCAAAACATCAATATTGATTATACCTCTTCTTCTTCTTCTTCTTATCATGGAGATGCACTTTTCACTTCTAGTTTCTCCTTCAATACAACTTCTACTTCTTCTTCCGATGAGTGGATTATTGATTCTGGATCATCTTATCATATGGCTAAGGATAGAGACATATTTTATTCTCTAAATGAATGTAACATCAATAAAATATTTTTTGGTCATGATAAATCTCTTAGTGTTGAAGGATATAGAACAGTTCAAGTAGAAAATGGTCATTTCAATGATGTATTATGTGTTCCAAGTCTTTCTTGTAACCTTCTATCATTATATCAAATCACTCATTCAGGTGAAGGTAAAACCGTAGAGTTTTCACCTCACCAAGTTGTAATCAAGGATCTAGAAGATCCTAAGAATGTTCTTGTGACTGGAGTTGTTGATGATATTACCAGGTTGTACAAGTTTGACAACTTTGGGCCATCATCTTTTTTATCATTTTTTGTTGCTCATAACGATGACTTGAGAAAACTTTGGCATGAGCGGTTTCGTCATCTAAACTATCACTCATTGCAACAACTATGTAACCAACAAATGGTGATAGGTCTTCCTCTTGTTTCATGCAGAAATGGTGTTTGTGCCGGTTGTGTTCTTGGCAAACATCATTGGGACAATTTTGACAAACGTTCCTCTTGGCATGCCTTGGGCCCTTTGCATCTTGTTCACAGTGATCTGTGTGGTCCACTTTCTTTTCCTTCTTTTTCTGGGTGCAATTATTTCTTAACTTTCATCGATGATTTTTCCAGACTTACTTGGGTTTACTTCTTAAAACTTAAGAGAAAATTTTTTAGCCTACAAGGCCCTTGTAGAAAATCAATCTGGAAATCAAATTCAAAAGTTAAGAATAGATAATGGAGGCAAATATGTGAACAATAATTTTACAAGTTACTGCACTACATAGGGCATCCAAATGCAACACACTATTCCATATACACCACAACAAAATAGTGTTGCTGAGAGAAAGAACCACACATTAAAAGAAATGGCTAATTGTATGATCTAATCTAAAGGATTAATTCTAAAGTATTGGGCGAAAGAAATCAACTGTGCAAATTACATAGTAAATCGCACTCCCACAAAGGCTCTTAAAAATACAACATTGGAATAATCTTGGACTAAAATTAAACCAGATGTAAGCCACTTTTGTGTATTTGGCAATATAGCATGGGCTCACATTCCTAATGAGAAAATGAAAGCATTGTAGCTTAAAAGCAAGACATGTATATTTTTTGGATATTTTGAAGATGTCAAAGGTTATAGATTCTTCAACCACATTGTAATGAAATTATTATTAGAAGAGATGTTCAATTTGATGAAAATATATTGGCTTGTGAGCCTAATTTGGTGATTGTGCCTTCTTCGGCCTATGAGCCATCTTCGGCGTTTGTGCCTTCTTTTGTTCCTATTTTGGTTTCTTCTTCAGATGATGACAATGAGGATGAAAATACACCTCCGGCTTCTCACCTTTCTCCATATGAGTCCTTTGAACCTAAACTAGCACCAGATCCACTGCTTCCTAGATGGGTCTGTTCAACATGAGAAGCAGTTGGTGATATTTTCGGTGATCCTTCAGATCAGAGTCAAACATGTTCATAGTTCCAGCAAGCCTCTTCTCTTTTGGCTCAAGTTTCAAAGACTCATGATCCAGAGACATTTGCAGAAGCTTCAGGTCATCCATATTGGGATACAACAATGAATGAAGAATATCGTTCTTTAATGGACAATGATACTTGGGATCTTGTACCTCTTCCTAAAGGAAGAAAACTTTTCAGATGTAAATGGGTCTACAGAACTAAGTATGCATTAGATGGAAGTGTTGAAAGACACAAATCTCGGTTAGTTTCCAAAGGATTTTCCCAAGTTGAAGGAGTTGACTATAATGAAGCCTTTTCCCCTGTAGCCAAAATGAATTCCATCTGCCTTTTTCTTTCCCTTGTTGCCTCACATAAATGGGAGGTCCATCAGATGGATGTTAAATATTCCTTCTTGCAAAAGGATTTGCAAGAAGAAATATACATGGAAATACCTCCTAGCTATGTCCAAAATAACTCTAGCCTTGTTTGTCACCTTAAGAAATCTCTTTATGGTCTTAAGCAAGCTCCCCGATATTGGTATGCCAAAATGGAAAAATTTCTTATTGACACAGGATTCTCTAGATGTCATTCTGATCCTAATGTCTATACCAAGAAAGTAGGAATCCATATCATAATCCTTTTCCTCTATGTTGATGACCTTGTCCTTACTGGTAGTGACTCAAAAATTTTAAACCATGTGAAAACCAGCCTTAAGAAGAAATTTGAAATGATAGACTTAGGTTTTTCGCACTATTTCCTTGGCCTCGAAGTTTTGCAAACCAATGAAGAAATTTTTCTTTCCCAGTCTAAGTATGCTTGTGACCTTCTTAGTCTCTTTCACATGGATGATTGTAAACCATCCCCTTCTCCCTTCCATACTAGATTCAAGCTTACTGCCACCTGTAGTTCTCCTGAAGTTGATGCCACCCTGTATCATCAGTTAGTTGGTAGCCTCTTATTCTTGACTCATACCTATACTGATCTTTCCTTTGTTGTTGGTCTTATTGCCTAGTATATGAAAACACCCCATGAAAGCCATTGGAAAGAAGCTAAAAGGATACTTCGCTATGTCTATGGTATAGTTCGGTTCGTGATACATTATAGTTTAGGGGGGACTCCTTTATTGGTTGGCTTCATTGATTCAGATTGGGTTGGAGACCTTGATGATCGGAAGTCTACTGTAGGTTATGTTTTCAGCCTTGGTTCAAGACCTGCCACTTGGGCCTGTAAGAAACAACAAGATATTTCACTTTCTTCAGAAGAAGTAGAGTACCAAGCAACGGTAAATTCAAGTCAGGAAACCTTGTGGCTTCAATAGATCCTTTCAGAGTTTGGATTCAAGAAACAACATCCGACCAACCTTTGGTGCGACAATCATAGTGCCATCAATCTCGCCAAAGACCCATTTCAACATCAGCGCAACAAGCACATCGAGATACACATGCACTTCATTAGAAAGCTCATTCATGATCAAGTTATTGAAGTACTCTTTTTCCTTATAGAAGATCAAGTTACAAACATTTTCACAAAGTCTCTTACAGAAGCGAAGTTTTCCAAAATTCGATCTATGTTAGGAATTAAGGAATTTTTCCTCAAGGGGGGATAAGCTCTAATGCCTCTTTCATTCTCCTATTGTGTCACTATTGTAAATCCTTCAATCCTATCCCAAGTTGTTATTAAGGAAGGATGTTAGGATATTTAGACACTTAAGAGTTAGTTAATATCTACTTGGTCTAATGTGTCGTTAGGTAAACATGTGTTTCATTAGTATGCATTTGTAGTTAGGAAATCTGACGGTCACGATATGTTCCCGACATAGAGTGATCCGGCGGTTCATATTATTCTCGATCTTAACAGTGATTGATCCATGGATTAACACCCAATTGGTCCATGATCTCTATTTAAAGAGCATGGAGGGTAATCTGTCGATGATCAATTTTGAGAAACTCTCTTGTAAAATCTATGTGTAATCTTTTTCTTTTGCATTAATAAACTGCTCCAAGTGGTCGCGTTGGATGGGGTTGTGGATGTTTCCCCATAGGGGTCTTACCACATCAAAAAATTAGTGTGTTTATCTTTGATATGGTTGTGTGAGTGGTTATTGAAGGTGTTTGTCCTCTATTGGAATACCTGTGTTTTCGAACACACTTTATATTGGTTAGGGAAGGGAAACAACAACATTGGGCCCTAAAAATAACTTCCTAAGCTCAAGCTCCATGAACACATCCTCAGAACACCACAATAGAGCATGGATGGTTTTCAGGGCCTTGACCATCCTCAAATACTAAAACTATTGTCTTAGGATATTATTGAACTCTCTTGAGATGAAGAGTCTTGAACAAGTACTCAAATGAACATGAAGGAAATTTATTAGGGGCCTTTGGGTTCCAAGTCAGATACATGCACCATGAGTATGTTTTGTAAATTGGAAATGTGTGTTGAGTTATAAACATTTTCAAAGGGGGGGATAATATCCTTAATCCCTATTAAACATTCTTTAGATCAAGATCACCATGAAAAACACCTAAAAACCATGACACGAGTCCTCTATAGGGATTATTTGAAATCTAAGTTGAATATGGGTGACATTATGAGGTCTTGGGCATCATAGATGGGTCTTAGGTCCATGACCATAGTTACAGAAGGGAAACAAGAACCTCTATCCATAAACCTTGTCTCTTATGTTTAAGTTCCCTGAAAAAAAAATTTATACCACCAAACAAGAATATGGATGGTTTGTTGGGTCTTCACCATCATCAAAGAATAAAATTTAGTGTCTTAGGATATTATTGAATCTTTTCAAGAGCCTTAAACAAGTACTTGAACCAACACATGAGAAATTAGTAGGGGGTATTCATCCTTCAAGGGGGGTATAGGCACCATGAGTACGATTTGTACACTAGGAATGTGTATTGAGGCATAAACATGGTTAGGGGAAAGTAAATACCTTAAGCCATAATTGACCCTTCATGAGCTTAAGCACCATGAAAAACACCTGGAAACAATGACACAAGCCCTCTCCAACGAGTCTTTCACATATGAGTTGAATATTGGTTCCATTATGAGGTATTTAATGTCATGGATGGTCTCAAGTCCATGATTATAATTAATGGAGGGAAATAAGAGCCTCTAGCCCTAAAAATTTCTTCTTAGGCTCAAACAATAGGGACTAGTCCTTGAACCACCACAATAGACCTTTGTTGGTTATCAATTGTCTCCAAGGGTG
>WSFP011477763.1:0-16690 GCA_009831015.1 Picea engelmannii
ACAAAATAAATTATTTCAATAATAAATTTAATGGAGAAATTAGAAGCGGGTTAACCCTAAAATAAGGAAAGTGGGGCCAAGTGACCTAGAAGATGTTTTTAAGGAAGCTACTTGGAGAGTATAAATAAGAGGCAAGGCTCTCTGATTTTAATCACACTTCATAATATTGAATATCTATAGGTTTCGGAGGTAACCAAGGATATCTAAGCTGAAATTCTAAGGGAAGGTGAAGAAAAGAAGGCCGAAATGCAAGGAAGGACAAATTCTTTTGATAGTGTTTTCTAAGGTATGTTATTTACAGGTCATCTCACCATTTTTGCTATAACTTTTTTTCTATAATGATTCGGACCGTGAAATTGCTATGACATTGAGAAAACATAGCCAAGTATATGTGGTAAGAAATTCATCTTGTGGGTCATTGTATCTTTTCTGTTACACGCCGTGGAAAATAGGTTTTTTGGCTACTACTAAAACTAGTCAAAAACAAGTGTTTCAGGTAAAAACGTCATAACCTCTTCATAACAGATCCAAATTTAGTGAAACCAAATTTTTTAGTTAGGGTACAGTATGTAGTAGGTTTTGTAATATTTTTAGAGTAATTCAACAAATATTCCGTGCGGAGAACGCTCTAGATGGCCCCTCTCTAGAATAAGACAGAATTCAGCAAGGTATGTGATTTTTTCTATAACTCTTTTTTTGAGAGGTTCCAAGTAGTGACACCTAGAGGAATTTCATAAAATGCACTGAAGAACATTGTGTATCGGTTTCATATCTTTATACATTATAGGTACAAATTTATGATTACTTCAAGTTAGGGTTGTTGACTAATCCAAAACTAGGCATGTGAGACTAAAGAAACGTTTGATGAAAATGAGAGTCTCTTGTTGTTGAAGTTAAGGAAAGTTTGCAAAAATGTGATCATATACACCAGGTTTATTATAGATCTACAAATCAGATTTGAATGATGAAATTGATGAGGGCTTTTGGTTGAGGTACATGTTTAGTACATGGTTGAGACAAGCAGTTGATGAGTTGGCACATACATGAGGTGTATAGTTGATGATGTTGGCACATATTGATGAGTCATATTTGATGAGTAGTTGACACATGATTGGTACATACTTGGTACATGGTTGGATGAACTTGTTTATGGTACAGGTTGATTACAGGTTATTTGGTACAGGTTGGTGCATGGTTGATGAAATTGTTTATGGTACAGGTTGAGGTACAGGTTGATGCATGGTTCAGATTTATTGGTACAGGTATACATCAGCATATCTCACAGTGACATGTTGACAGTGGTTCCATCATTCTACTTCTACTTCAGGGTGGCAGGACGGGGCAAGGACAGGTGGTTGTAGCCACCCTTCGGTTGTAGACAGAGAACATAGGGGGTTGTAGCCTTCTTCTGGTTGTAGCCAAAGAGTTGGGGAGTTGGAGCTTCCCTCAGGTTGTAGCCTGAGAAACTAGGGGGTTGGATCCTCTCTCCAGTTGTAGCCGGAAAACAAAGGAAGTTGGTGCTTCCAATGAATGTAATTCTTCAAGACATATAAGAAAAATCATTTTGTGGTTTTCTCCCGATTTGGGTTTCCATGTAAAACACCGGTGTACTGTGTATGTGTATGTTTGTTCTTTTGTTCATTTCTTATTTACTCGACAGTTATTGGATGATAATGATTCATTGATATAACACTTGGATTATATGGTTAAAAATGATTAAATTTCTCTATTACTAATTCACCCCCCCCCTCTCAGTAATCCAACAATCTATAAACATCTTAAAATGTTTCCCCAATAAGTAATGTCTGAACTTCTGCAGTGCATAGACCATAGCTAGGCCTTCCCTCTCTATGGTGTTATAGTTATGTTCTGATTTTGATAGCCTTATGCTCGCAAATGTTATAGGGTGATCCAAATCTCTCGCTCTTGGTTGCACCAAGATAGCTCCAAGTGCTATGGTTGATGCATCTACATTCACGTAGAATGTCTTCTCCCAGTATGGAAATACTAGTATTGGTGTGGTGACCATATTTTCTTTCGACGTATCTAGACCATGTTGACAATGTCGTTCCATTGAAACTTTGTATCTTTTCTTAACATTTTCTCCATTGGTGCGGTAATCTGCACGTACCCTTTGATAAACTTTATGTAGTATCATGTGTGTCACAATGTCACTCTTAGTTGACGGACTATTTTTGGTGTTGGTAAGTTAACAATTATTGCAATCTTTGCAGGATCTACTAGTAAACCTTGCTTTCATACTATATGGCCCAATAGTATCCCAAACAGTGTTCCGAATATACATTTTTTTTATGTTTAATTATATCTGGCACTACCTACATCTTTCTAACATAAATCGTAAGACCTATACACGGTCTTTCAACAAAGTATAGATTGTCTAATCGTCCAAGTATACCTCTAGAAATTGGTGGATGAATTCCTTAAACGCGGGAATGACTACATGGAAAATATGGTTGGTGCATTCTTCATTCCAAACAGCATGGTTGTGTACTAGTAGGATCCCCATTCTGTAGCAAATGTGGTCTTGTATCTATCTTCCTGGGCTATTTTGATATGGTGGTAGCCTAAGAATCCATCAGTGAATGAGTAAACTTTGTGTCCTCCTACGTTCTCCAACACTTCATTCGTGAAAGGTGTGGGCAATGGGTCATGTAGGCATGCATCATTCAACTTCCTCAATTTGACGCATATCCTTATCCCTCCTAGTTTTTTCTCCTGAACTACCATTGGTCTTATCTATTCTGATTCCTCCATTGGTTCTATGATTCCAGCTTCGAGCATCCTGTCGATCTCATCTTTGACTTTCTGCTTATATATCAGGTTCAATCTGTATTGTTGTTATTTGATCGGTCTCACTTCAGCTCTAAGTGGTATCTTCATTTCTCCTAGATCTCCTACTATACCCTTCTTCTCTGTCAATGTTGTGGGAAACAGGTCGATGTATTCGCATAGTAACGTTGTTATGCTTTCTATTGTTTTCTCATCCCAGTAATCTCCAATGCTAGCCATTTTGGGATTCTCAACTGTCCCAATGTTGACTTTCTTCACCTTGATCAGTGCAACAATGACTTATGATTCTATAGGTGGACCCTCCACTTCTCTTTCGCCTTACACTTCCTCAATCTGAATATCGTGCAGATCATCTTCATCTGGTGCTTCCTCCTGCACATGGTAACATGACAACAGTTCTTTGACTGTCTGTTTGTTCCATTGTTGTTCTTATGTTATGAGTTCGACTTTTGGTTCCTTGATGAATATCACCCCTCTTATATGTTTAAGAGTTGCATCTATGTTGGGGTTCTCATGCTCGAATGAAAAAGTGACTGTAACATTCTGTTGGAATACTGTCCATGTCGCAGTTCCTTTGCACAGTTCCTAGTCTGTATACCAGTTCACTGGTATGCCCTCTAGAGTGTGTATGAAATGATGAGGTCATTCCTCTGGGGGTGTCATTTTCCACAGCGTTCTACACTTCTTCAAGTGTTCCGCTGGTGCCCCCTGTCCATCATACCTCTATTGCTTGTTGTTATTTTTGTTTTGTGTCGAACCTTATGCGCAGTAACGGCTTACATTGGTACCAATGTGTGATTGTCTCTTTGTGTGTGCCCCACCATATTGCAAGTGTGGCCTTGAGTGCTCTATCAAGTGCTAAGATTCTCTGATTCTCTAAAACTTCATCTTCATACTATGCCAAAAATACTTCTAGGTCGTTTACTCTGTGAAAACTGGGTGGTTCCCTTATCTTCGTTCCTACCCATCTTACTGTGTGATCTATTCGTGCACATATTCTTGTGGAAACTTCGTGTAGCCTTTGTTTCCAGTTCTCTAAACTAGTATCTGAGTCTGTTTCACATGAAATAATGCTTCACCAACTAAGTATCCCATCTGCAGTTGGGTTCACGTAATCCTCATCATGCGCAGTTATTCTATACAATTGGTTGATTTCCTCTAAGTCTGACAAAGTGGGTTCTACAAATATTTCCCCTTCTGATGGGTATAATGGCATGATGACCTTGTATTCACTTGAATCAAATGTCATTTTTCATGTCTTCAAATTGATTATGTCCTAGTTGTCAAATGCCTAATACAAACCAAGCAATGTTGGATATGGTGTTGTGTCATCCACTATTTCAATCACTTCAAAGTCTGCTTTAGTGCGCATTCCATACAGGTCTACTGTCACTCCTTTCAGTCTACCAATTGGTAGGAATTTGTGTTGGTTTGCTAGTTTCAATTCAACCAGTGAATATCGTAAGGTGGGATCTCCCATGCATTGCCATGTCTTCTTTCATAATACATTAACTTCAGATCCTAAGTCTAGTATGATATCTCCCATGTTGAAATCTCTGATGTTGGCATTCAGTCTGAACTCCCTACTTTTTCTTCTCCTTGTATGTAGGTGATTGATTGTTTTTTGTTCTAGTTTTCCTTCTGTCTATATACTACATCTTTATAATATGTTTTGAAATATTTTGACAGATGATGAATCATTCAATACTTTTACACAAGATTGAAAAAAGCCTTTGATTGTACTTGTCCCATGGGTTGCATTTCATTGGTATGATCCAATAATGGAGGCATCTCATACTCTAGTGCCTCCTTGCTTTGTTGGGCAGTTGAAGTCGACGGAATGTCATCCTTATGAAATTCTTGTCTGGCTTGCTTAAATATCTCCTTCTCCTTCTACACGTCAAACTGATTCATTGGTTTGGTGTTCTTCTTCACCCACTGGTGTTGTACTGGCTCTTGTCAGACTACGTCATTTCCTGTTTTAGCTCCTCTGCGAGTAACTATGTTCATGTTTCTTCCTTCATCCCTCGCTCTAGTTAAAATCCACTGAAAATTCTAGTTGTTTTGGTTCCTCTTTTCCTGGATCTTTACTAATAGTGCCGGACATTCTTTTGTATCATGGTCTGATGCATGACAATACATACAAGTTGTTGGTGGAAGTGGACATTCCCTTGCATAATGTCTCAGTTGCTAAAAATTGTGACATACCATTGGTCTTCTACCTCTTCAAAAAACTCCTCTCACTCGTCCTCCACCTCTGTAGCCCACTCAATCTCCTCTCATCACGTTATATTGAGGCTCCTGATTGTACTGTGCAGTATTGTACTGAGGTTTTGTTGTGTTGTACTATGGCTACGCGATATTATATGGGGCTGGAATTTGGTTAAATTGTGGTGCAGGTTGCCAAGTCATCATTTATTCTTGCACTCTATATGCATATGATGTCCTTTCTTGGATCAAATCCATAGTTCTACAATATTTTTCATCATGGCCCACTGACTAGCAAAAATTTCAATATGAACTCTTTGGGACTATTTGGTATTTTTGCATCATTGGGCAGTGATATGGATTGTGGCCTAGTTTCTTACATATTTTGCACCATAGTCCTCCTGTTGGTAATGGATTTGGCATTCTTGCTTCCATATACTACACAAATGTTGGACATTCATTCTTGTGGTGCCCTTTCATTATGCATGTAGTACACCAAACGACTTCTCATTTGTCCTTACTTTTATTCTAGTTTAGATGGAATGTTAAGTTCTTCAAATCCTCCTTCAGTTATTTTATGGTTGGATCCATCTATTGATATTGGTTTTATTCCATTTGCGGGGCTGTCTGCAGAGCCTCTGCCTGCGTCTGAAACTTTTGTTGACACAATGGGTATTTTAAGTGTGGTAGTAGTGAATTGATGAACAGGTGCCTATGTTGCATATCGGTCATGAGATATTTCAAATTTCCCTTCAGTCTCTTGAATCTATGGTCAATTTCCCATACAGATTCTCCATGTTTTTGTCTAATTTTGATCATCTCGTTCATGTACTGATCTTCTAAAATTGGCTTCTGGAACTCGTTTATCAGCAATTTCTTGATGTCTGCAACTATTCTAGTTGTCCCTTGTGGATTGTTTGTAGCTAAACTCATATACCAATCTAGTGCACGATCCCTTAGTGTAATCGTTAGTTGTTCCAGTTTAGTATCTTCATCGGTGATATGTTTTTCTTCCCAAATATTCTCACATATGAACAAATGTTGTTTTGGGTCCTCTGACACTTCTCCTTTAAATTCTAGTAACCTGATGGTGGGATCGTGTCCTTCCATATTGAATGTTGAACTACTACCTCCGTGCAGTGTAGATACTTGACCAGTGTTGCTTGAACTGGATCCTCCAGTTGTTGTTTTTTGTGTAGATGTACTTCCTCCTGTCCTTCTTCTCCCAAAATCTGGTTGTCTAAATGGTGGTGTTCTCTTTGGTGTATTATTCACACATGGGTTTATGGGTTCCACACTAACATTAATATGGATAGGATCATTGCCTTCTTCTTAGACCTATTGTCTTCCTTTCATATGTTTCACATAGGATTTCCTCAATTTGCTCCATAGCCCGGAGATCCTCTACCTCCTCCTTGTCACTCTCCAAGCCTTCCCTCGCTGCTACGACTCTCTTCTTGGTATTCACCTTGTACTAGTAGGGTACTCCATGATGCGTCTTTCTAGTTGTCACCATGATCCGCTTGATCTAGTTGTTGTCTAAAATGATTGGGTCCAAGGGTTCCTCCTTATTTCCCTTATCCTTTCCTCCTTCCATTTCCCCTTTTGCTTCCAGTGCTTCCCCCCTTCCCCCATGCACACAAGGAAGTTTAGTTGTTCGAGTCCATTTTCATTACGCCTTTGTTGTATAGAAGTATACATCGATCTAATATACCTTCCTCGAGGCCCACGTAGGAAATATTGCTCCACTGCATTGTACGACTTCACTGTATCTACTGCAAACTCTGTTATAACACCTACCACACTACTGTCGAGCCAAAAATCTATTGTGCGGGTGAATTTGTTATTCACCTGCTGTAACTGCTCAATCTGTACTGGGGTCCACTCTAACTGTTAGATCTGGTTTGTTGCGTGGTTATACTTCAACCTTAGTATCCACTCCTGCAATAAGTGTGGAAAATAAAACAAAAAGACTTCATGTAAATTGGTAACACGTATTTCTCAAGATATTTGTCGGGTGTTACTCTAGGGTTTTTGTTATCTTTCTGTGCAAACTCCAGCTCTTTTTTTCTTAGCCATATTTTGATCTCT
Source organism: Picea engelmannii (assembly GCA_009831015.1). Lineage (NCBI taxonomy): Eukaryota > Viridiplantae > Streptophyta > Pinopsida > Pinales > Pinaceae > Picea > Picea engelmannii. The sequence goes on from WSFP011477763.1 coordinate 7,111, forward strand.
GCTTTTGTGGGATTCCACGGTCTCAACATCCCCTTCTAGTGGCTCATTGCTTTCTTCTCTGCTTTATATTCTCTTGATCTGCCTCCCGCAAATCTTACGTATCTTTTAATAGATCTTCAAAATATCTCATCTACTCAATCCTCTATTGTTCCTACCAATGGAAATATAACCTTTTGTTGGTTTATTAATATCTTCTATGATTTTGTATCTTCAACGTGAGTGACCCAGGGTTCATGTCTTTTCGGGGTTCCAACAAAACCTCTAAAAATATTGTCCCTCCTGGTAAACCAGAAGGCAACACAACACACAGGGTGCACTGCACCGTCTCACCCAAGATAATCTTAATGGGTGGTTGCAATACTCATGTGTTTTCAACCTAGGATTGAGTTAGGATTGAGTAGTAGATCTAAAAAATTGTATGCTGAGAGTTCTGATTTAACTTATTAACACAATACATTTTCATTTATGATTACGCAAGAAATATAAAAACTCATTCAATTAGCATATCAACAACTACTGAAGAACATAAAGAAACACATGCATTCAATCACATAACAGAGGTTTTACCATGGTTCACCCCCCTAGGCTACGTTCACAAAGATCTGGCTCTTAGTTATTTTATTATAGTCGTTATAAAACAACAACATCATGTGCTTTATAACTCTTCTGAGTTAGGTTGATATCTATTATGAGGTGGACTAGATCAACCCAGGCTCCTTAGACTACGATATAACCCTCAAGATCTACCCTCCTCAGTCCTCTCTATCTCAACAGCTTACAAAATTAGGTCATACAACAAAATATTACATCGCATCTGCTTCCTCACATATATTTCTTTGCATTCTTTCCCTTTTTTTGTCTCTCTTATTATTATCCTCCTCTATGAGACCTAGGTATCTATATTTATCTATTTCTGTCTCGCCAGCCATTGCAATGTGTTGCAAAAACCCTAACCCTAACATCGTTGGGTATTCCATGCATGTGCACGTGCTGCTCTTCCTTCCAGATTTCGCTTTCCTCGTGCATGCCTTCTTTCCCAAAATTTCCTTTCTTTCCGCTTTGGCCTGCTTCCAACAACCAGTGAAATTTCTGGTCCTCACGCCAAAACATATTCAAAGTATCACTGTAGAACTGTTGTCAAGCTGTTGCGACCATAAGTTGATGAGATTGTTCCTTTAATCCAGATAATATTTGTAATGAGCACTTTAGGGAGATAAAAATAATATAATATTCATCAAATTATGCTTTAATGCAGTTTAATGAGAAATCTCTTCGAGCCCTTCACTTATTAATGACGATCTTTACGAAACCTGCATGATGAGTTAGTATAATTAAACCATTATTAAACGTGTATTGGGAAAAGAATGAGGATGGAAGGGACGGATGAGAGCAATTAGGATTTGGGAATCTTTGTGAACCCACCAACTTGGGAACCCGTGAACCCACGGTTGCGAAAGGTCGAAAATAGGCTAAATGTTGTAATATGGTCAATCAAACTCAATATAGGAGAGATTATATACTTAGGATATCGGTAAGCTCGATGGTCATAATGTAGATTGCGGATCTTTAGGTGCAAAATGGATATCGTGAAACTTGGAATATGAAATCTTGAACACGTGAACCCGTGACTGCAAAAATGGTTAAGAATAGAATAATACGGTGGTCGATAAGACTCATGATATGGGAGTATGGATGGATATGACGATCCACGAGCCCACCAACCCGTCATTTTGAAAAATTACTAGGTATAGTAACTAGAAAGGGAAAAGAGAAGGGAGAAAAGAAAAGGGGAAGTGAGGGTAGGTATAGAAGAGGGAAAAGAAATGGAAAAAAACAGGTTGAAAGCAGGTTCATGTGTGACCTTTTGGATGATATGAATGTTGCTTCTTTTATACCTAGATTTTCCTATTATGTTCTCATTTCATAGGCTATGAATATTCCATGTAATTCATCCATCCTTATTGAGTCTATATCTTCTCTTTCTTCTAGTGCTGGGATCTTAGGATCAAATCTAATTGGAAGAGATCTTAGTACCTCTGGAAAAATTATATATTCCTCAACTTCTTCTCCCAATCCTATGATTGCATTCACTATTTCATCAACTCGTAATAAGTAAGTTGCAATATTCTCATCTTCCTTCATCTGTAGTTGTTTGAATTGACCTTTGTAAGTTTGAATCTTTCTTGCTTTGACTTTTGAATCTCCTTCATAAATATTTTGAATTTTTGTCCCAAATCTCTTTAGTGGAGCTACAATGCATAACTTTGGTATATATTGAATTACAAAGACCATTCATAAGTGTATTTGTGGCTTTTGAATTATTTAGACCGATTTTCTTTCCGTTGTCATCCTTCTCCTCCAAAATGCATAGTTATGTCCATCAAATTGTGGTATTCCATTTTTATACATATTGGCATTCTCCATGATATACCTTTCAGTGGTTAAACTGATTTTTGAAGGAACCTTCTCTGATACCAATTGTTGGATTACATAGAGCGGGGTGAATTAGTAATAGAGAAATTATAATCATTTTTAACTACAGTGTATAAATGTTATTTATCTTTATGATCAATATAGCATTATCATCCAATAAGTGCAGAGTAAATAAACCATGAACAAATTAAAAATCATACACATACATAGTACACCAATATTTTTTATGTGGAAACCCAATGCGGGAGAAAAACACAAAATGTTTTTTCTTAATTTTCTTTAAGAAATGCATTCATTGGAAGCATCAACTTCCTTTTTTTTCCAGCTGCAACTAGAAGGATGCTTTGACCCCCTATTTTCAGGCTACAACCTAAAGGAATATCCAACTCCCCAATTTTGTGGCTACAACCAGAAGGATGCTACAACCCCCTATGTTCTCCAAATACAACCAGAAGGTGGATAAAACCACCTATCCTTGCCCCATCCAACCGCCATGAAATATAAGTGCCAAATTTAAAAAATGAATGTCACTGTCACAACCTGTTATGTCAAATATATCACTAAAAAACCTATCACTGTAATCTCATCAACCAATTTGATCTGATCACATATACCTCAAACATTATACCACAAGTTTGTACCTCAAACCATGTGCTAGAACCTCATTATTATACAACCTATATCTGTACCAATAGCTTCAGAAACATACCTCAACCAAAATCTCTCAAACATGAACCAATAATAAACTTCAGTAGATCTACCTCAGATCAACTCTATAGCAAGCCCTAAAATTCCAAGGGGGCATCCAACAGATTTACAAGGAAAACCCTCAACCAGATTCATAAATTCAACACTACTTATATGAAAACATACATTTTTTCTTCTTGTAGCATTCTATTGTTGTGGTTTTGTTGCCGCACTTTTCTTGCCGCGATTTTTCTACCGCACTTTTCCTGCCATGATTTTCCTGCATCACTTTTCCGCCGCACTTATTTCTATCAATAATACCTTCCCAAATAACCTTTCACAAAATAGATATTCAATGACATTCAATATGTTCTAATGGGAGAGATTTTCTCTCTTATTTATACTTCCATGTAGCTTCCTCAAGGAGTTACCTTCTAACCAACTTAACCCGCTTTCCTTCTTTTAGGGCTAACACACTTCTAACCACTTGTCCACTTCTAACTCACTTTTCTACAAATAGTAAATTCTCCACTTCTAGTTGCAACTAAATTATTTTTAATTATTTTCTTATTACAACAACTTAACCCATGACTAACTCCTAATTTCACCCACTTGATTAGTCAACTTCTTATAGAAACTTCTAGAATTAATTTGACTTCTTTGACCTTCTATATAACTCATGAGGGTTCTCCACTTCACCGGGCCATAACTCTCTAACCGTGAGGAGTTATGTAACATTTTTCATATCACTGGAAATGGCATGACATGTACTATCCATCTAGAATAGTCATATCTGCAAATATATTAAACTTTGTACCATTATACATCAATCGAACTGAAGTCTCTTAATCATATTGTTGGGGCTACTTGAATTTTCTACCGGACTTCATTCAACAGTTGACATCAATGACAACTACCCAACTAATCAACAAACCCAAAGTAGTCCACAATGTTGATTATGCCTCAAATATTGGTGTTGGCTTGGAAAATCTACAATTGACTATAGATGGCATGGTAAAAACCCAACAGTTAATGATGAATAGGATTTTCAACCTAGAAAGAGCCCAACAACAAGATCCTAGACCTCCTTATAAGGGGAAATTACAAAGGTGTGGTCAAGGTTTCAAACCCAATAATGATCAAGAGGTCCCTAACACTTTGTCCCCCACAAACGTTGTTGAGGAGAACCCATGATGTTTTCAATGCAGAGAATCACATTGGGAGCATGAATGCCCTCTAAATAATGGTGAACATGATCAAGTAAATTTTATCAACCATACCATTGAGGAGCCACAATATTTCCTTAATATCACACTTGAAGAACATGAAGAAGGCATAAAAGAAGCAACTAGGAAAGCTAGGATGGATGTAATCAATAGCCTTTATTAAGAGTTAAGAGAGAGGTTAAAAAAACAAGAATTCCAAGTGTATACTAGGAAAAAGCGAATGAACCAACCCCCCTCTACTAAATCTACATCTTCACAACCAAAACCTCCACCTATGAACATAATCCTTCCTAAAACATCTTCTAAGTCTGACAAGATTGACATAAATTTTGACTTGAAATGTGCATTGGCCAAAATGCATGTAACCATCCCGCTTAAGGAAATTATCAAGGTTCCATCCATGAAAGAAAGGTTTGAAATTTTTTTCAATGTGTTGGATGAACCAATAGACCCTCCTATTATGTTACAAGCAGACCATTTTAGGGTTCAATATGATGGAAACCCACCTTTGTTTATGCCATTGCTAGTAAATAACAAATGTCTCAGCAACTAAATTCTTGACTCGGGAGCAGGTGCCAACATGAAGTCTTTGATATTTATGGAGAAACTAGGCTTAAAGGGTACACGACCTTATAGAAACATGTGTGGTTTTGAATCCAGGGCTATACCTACTCATGGGATAGTTGAGAACATTGAAGTACACCTTGGTAAATATCTTTAGAGAGTGATACATATGGATGTTGTGATGGTAGATGTCCCTGTTGTATGGGGGATGCTTTTGTCTAGGAAGTTCGTTGCAATGTTGGGTGGCACATTAGAGATGGATTTAACTTATATCAACGTTCCTATGAAATATGGGATGATTGCATACCTTCCAAATATGATAATGGCCAAGGTTCATGTACAAGAGATTGACAATGATATGAAGATCAGTGAAACACATGGGCCAATTAAGGAAATCATTCCTACATTTTCTCCAAAGGATTTTCCTTTCACCATGGAGGAAGATTTTGATGAGATACCATGGCCAAAGAAACAAGAGTATCAACAACTCTTGGATGAATATAAGGACAAAGAAGTTGGCTCTATCAAAATACTAAATAAAATGGATAATGATATATTGATTAAACCAAGTCAACAAGAAGTCCTTACAGTTGAATCCCACCCTCCTCCCTCAAGACAATACACCAGGGTGATACAAGGAACAACAAAGTTTGAAGCAAAAGAGTATCAAGAGGAAGACATGGTATGGATGTGGGACACTAAGAAAGGTAATCCTAACAATGTTAAAGGGAATGCACAATTTTGGCTTGGACCTTTTAGAATCATAATGAAGTTAGTCAACAATGCCTACTATTTTTCTACGCTGGAAGGAAGAAAACGTCCATTACTAGTTAGTGGACACCTCCTCAAACCCCATCATGGGGCAGAGAATTGACTTCACAGGTAGGTACAGGTGAGTTAGTATATGTACACATTTTCCATCCATTGTATATACCATTTGCATATCATATTAGCACAATTATAGATGCATTTTCATATTGTCTTGTTTCATTATGTATATATGTATGTTCATGATCATATGCTAGACTAGAGATGATTTTATTGGTCTATTTTATCATATATGAACAAGGGGTGATATCACCACCCTAAGGATTACTAATATCCTTTGTTGAGATATAGCAGGCACAAGTCATACCAGATATGTTGAGGTTCTCATGCACTCTACAGTGATCACATGTCCCCGAGTTGGAGCCAGATGTTATCCCCTAGCCTAGGGATAAATAAGGAGATCATGTCTCGAGGCCCACAGGTCCTATAAATGGAGTACCAAGAGCTAGATGACTTGAGCATGGCCTCAGAGGGCCCCTCTTTTATTCAGTGCAGTCCATTTATCACTAGCAGCAGTGTCCATCCTACCATCCTATTCCTCAAGTAGCAGTGAGTCTTACTTCATGCGGTAATGAGTTTGGGTATCATGGTATGTATCACTCTGATTTTTTAAGGACTTGAATATGCTGTATTTAATCCTTCTTCATTTCATTATGTTTTCTTGGAAATTATGATCTTTGCCTCATTCATACCTGGAAGGGTGACATGGTGCCCTAGTAAGTTGATTTCCCTTTAGGATGGGTTTCCACTAGGTGGATCTGTGAAAATTCATCGGTTGTTCCCTCAATACATATCACTTTCCATATTTATTCCTCTCATCTCCCATATCCTTTTTTGGGAATTGGGATTGTCTACACTAGGAAGGGTTGTACATTACCTTGTAAGAAGAAGGGACTAAAGGCCCAAAGGGTAAAAGTAGATGGCAAGAGTTAAAATCCAATGTTGAAACCTTTGAGATGCTTCGCCCAGGGATCCCCGAGAAAGCAGTGAAAATCTTCTTAGTAAGAAAAGGGGACCCATAAGATACATAAACACTCAAGGTACTAGTTGATGGATAGGAGGTCTCATCAGGAGTCGACCTATTATGGCCATGGGCATGTAACAGTATGACACTACCACCTATATGGTCACCAAACCAGGGTAGTATCTCTTTGTGGCATGGGCAAGATAAAAAGGGTCTCATCACGAGCCAGCCTTCTCATTTCCGTGAAATGTGTCATTAAGCGAAGACAGTGTCCCTCATTAAGCCTCTGGTCATTAAGCTAAGACAGTGTCCCTCAACTATTCCCTTGAAGCACAAGAGTAAAAGATCAAAAGAAATAAAATCAAGAGTAAAAGGCAATGAATGGGCTAGGAAACAATTTCATTTATGACAAGGTGCAACTCACCCTCCACAAAGGCACCCACAAGTAAGACTTTAAATTTCCTTATTATTACATGCACCCCATGCCACGTTATACACTTACATGACTTGGACTAGATCCCACCCAGGAAACATCCAAAAATTAAGAGAGGTTAGCCCAATTGGACACCCTAAGACCTTCTCCAATCCTAACTTGTCAAATTGCATAACATCTTTGAGCATTTGTCTAGGTAAGGGGGGTTTGATGCACATGTCTGGGTAATTTAATTATTGGATGTGATTTACATGTTATGATCCATGTGACTTATGAACCCCTGGAGGGTGTACTTGTTGTTGTTGCATGACCTTACTCGGTGGATAGGCACACATGAGGGAATGATTGGTTTAGACCTTCATGGAGATTAAATCCCACAGATGAATGTTGAAACCCTATCCAGGGGTAATAAGAGATTGAAGACTTGTATCGGAAGAAAGAAGGATGTTTCCTTTGGAGGAACCCTGGTAGACCTAGACTCAAAGGGACCTTTCTCTTCCCACATGGACATTATCCCTTGAGGGCCCTGGATGTGAACATCATATCCCTAGATTTCATCCAGATATAGGGTTTCATTTTGGAGGCATTTATGAGTTTGTTGGCACATGTGGGCATCATCTCGGGCCTCTCGAGGCCAAGCACCCCACTTTTCTAGCTCAATGTTTCACTTATGAGCCTCAACGTCACCCTAGAAGGGAATGACGTCACCCTTTGAGGTGTCTTTAGATGCAAATTTCTTTAATTATGTAAAAATTGAATTTTTATTGAATTTTGGCCAAGTTGGCCTTGTTTTTTACCTAAAATGTCAAACTTTTGTATGAATAAGCATAAATTACTCTCTTTTTCACATCACAACTTGTCATCTAAGACAATAGGTATGAAATTGGTGCCCTAGTGAGGGTTATTGGCTGAAATTGTGAGGCTTCGTTCTTGTTTAAGGCTATTTTTTGCAACTTGGATCAATCTTGGAGGTTTTATGCTAATGTTGCATGGTATTCTCATGATTATTCTTGGTGCAAGTAAGTAAAATATTCATCTTTTCATCTATTGAATGGTTTGTTGTATGGTTTTATTTTCTCATACAATATTATTAAATTGCACGGTGTACTTAATGCTTGAAGTAAGAAACTTAAATTGCTCATTTCCTACTTTTTATTTGTTAAGCCTTTCATTGAATTGATCTAGTAACTAGTGAAACCCTAGATCCCTAAATTGCTAGGACTCTAAGGATTTTGACTTATTTATTGTTGCATAATTTTTACTCCATAAGAATCCTAAGGAGAGCAAGGCGGTAGGGCCTAGAATTGTCTACACCCTAGCATCTTGTCTCTTGAGTTTAATGCATTGGGGGAATTAAGTTACTACTTCTCCTATTTATTTTCCCACTTAGACTTTTGTGCATCATCATCAATTGATTTTCATACTTAGAAGAAGTTGTCCACCTTGACTCCATTACCTTTGAAGGCACTAGTCCTCTTCTCCTATTCCTTGACAAGACTACACTCAACTTCACTTGTTATCTCTACCAACTTAACATAACCTACTAACCTAGTTTTAAGGTACTAACTTGTTGTTGCTGCTAACACTGCTACAACCACTATATAGCAGCTCATTTAGATTATAAGTTAACTAAACCAACCCAGAAAATTGTATGAAGCAAAGTATTATCAGTTGGAGATAAAGTGTGCCTAAATTGCTCTTCACAAAGTGCTTTTTTTAAGGTTTCTTGCAGCTGGCATCACTCTTGTTTTGTTGTTGTTACAATCACTTTTGAAATCCTCTTATATTCATTTATTTATTGATAAGCCACCTATAATTTGTACTAGTCAAGCCACAATCAATAAATGCTAAAAGTGTCCACTAAATTGCCTTAGAAAAGTACTTTTCTAAAGTTGTTTACTACTCTCATAATTGTTAATTTGTTGGTGTTATGAGTACTCTGACATCCCTTCTAAAGTCATTACTTGGCTTATATTAATCTATAAATTGTAAGTGGAAAAAGTACTATCATTGCAAGGTCTTTATATTTTATTACATTGTCCTTATAAGTTACAATTTCTAGATTTATTATTGTTTCTACACATCTATCTTTTATGCATAAACTTGCTTGGTAGTAGACTTTTATATTGAAGTCATTGAATGAAAGCATTGATAGCATTAGTCAATGTTTTTTGTTTCTTTGGTAAAGGGTAGGTATCATTCACCTTATTTACCTTAACCTCCTTGACTTAACCATTCCAAGTGACTTCATTCATTTGAGTGACCTAGAGAGAGGGGTGGTATTACCTTGTCTTATACTCCTTCATCAACCAAATAGGTCCTAGGACATCTCCCTTGGAGTGAGGTTTTCCTCCTCTTAAAGAGAAAGAGATACCCTATTAGGGTGACAGTGATAGGGTTACCTATGTGTTACGTCAATCTAGGATTATTTTCCTTTTGGCTTGA
>WSFP011477767.1:0-16689 GCA_009831015.1 Picea engelmannii
AGCAACAAAATAAGGACAATAAATTTTCACCGAAATTTTGTGGCCCCTATAAGGTCTTGCAAAGGATTGGAAGTATGGATTACAAATTGGAGTTGCCTCCATCTTCACGTGTACATCCAATATTCCATGTTTCTTGATTAAAGAAGGTAATCAATGACAAGATCCCAGTCCAAACTCTTTTTCCATAGATTAATGAAGAAGGGAAAATCATGCAAGAACCAAAAACAATCCTTGAAACAAGGATTAAGTGGTTGCAAAATTGAGCAATTACCGAGTACCTCGTCAAATGGAAGAATCTACTAGTGGAAAGTCAACATGGGAAGATGAGTTCTTCTTGCAGAAACACCCATAGTTAGTCAAGTGTTGAGGACAACACTTGTTTTAAGGAGAGGGGCATGTTAATCCCTAGAAAAATCCCCATGTTACGTATAACCCCCCCAACCCCCGCCTTTTTTTGTAAGTGAGTGTAAGAAGTTGCATTACTGCAAAAGATTATGATACAAAAAAGGGGGGCATCCTGGTCTGCCTAGTGGAAACCAGACCAGGGGTTCTCGAGTTACGCTTGTTGATATATACAAGTGGTGGGACTGGTCTTCCACAGGGGAAACCAGGTCAGTCCTACCATAACCAGTTTGAAAAAAGATAAGCAACATAGACATAAAAAGCAGAAGCTGAGACAACCTACTAGACCCGAGTGGGTAGTGGGTTGAACTGACTTGACTACGCCTGACATTCCTGCCATTAGAATAACCATTCACTAGTCCAGGACAATGATGTGTTTCTTTCCACCATCTGCCTGGCTCTAGTTCTCATCCTTCTGGTAGATCATGCGATTCTTCCTGATGTGTGTTGGCGCACCATGTCCATCGAATGGTATGATGTCCACGTGATGGACATAGCGCAGATAGAGGTGGAATTGAGCAGCCAACCACTCCATCTTGGATTTCTGGTCCTTCTCTACCTCAACTAACAATTTGGTAATAGTTTCCAGACTACTGAGGTGACTTAGGATTTCGTCCAACATTTTCTCGTGTTCCTTGTTTTCCTCATGTCTGGCTTCTTCCATTTCCGAACTCACTTTGTCGATCATCATCTTAGTTAGCCACGCCATCTCCACTATTTTATGGTAGAGGGTTTCCCTGGGCTATGTGGCCCCCAGATCAGTTACCCAGTTCGCTTCCTGTGCCAGTGCATCCCATGCTTTACCTTTGCATTTTTCTTTTATTTCCTTTTCCCACCAGGTAATGGTCACTTTTTCTTTCAGCGCAACCAGAGTTTGGAAGGTTCCCTCTTCATATTTTGTCGCCTGCTCCATTCTTGACACCCGTCGTGGAATTTTCAGAAATTCCTTCCCAAGGGGATTCCTCTTCCTGTGTGTTCGCTTCATTCACACCATCCCACTTGGCCTGTCATAGCTCCTTTGATGGATACTCAGCCTGTACCTCACTTCACAGGGATTCTTCTTTTCCCTGCCCTTATATCTGTGATAGACCCTGCAGTTGCGCTCCTTCTGTTTGTGGCTATTTTTCTCTCCTCTTATTGATCTTCCCTTGTTGCGAGTTTGTCCTTCCAATCATGGTTTTCCCGTAGTGGTGAGCACTCCCATCCTTTTTCCCCGTTGTGGCGCGTATGATCATGATGACTCAGCCTTTAAACCTGTGCAGGTCCCTGCCCTTGTTCGCTTGAGATCCGACTGTGTTTCTCTTCGTACCTGTACTTTGACATGGTGGATCGATTCTGGACCATGTCACTCCCTCATGCCTTATGTCATTCATTGCATGCGGTTTGCCGTCTGTACTTTCCCACGTGATTTCCCCACAACTCTTACTATCGAAAGGGCCTTACTGTCATACCCCCGCCTGTTGTTTATGTTGATCCTGCATGGTAATTTGTGGTTGAGTGTTAGGCAGTCATATCCTTCCTGCCTATCGCTAGGCCTTGTGCTGCCCTCCTCGATGTGACCTTCCTTGATTAAGCTTCCTTCATGGTCTTTTGTTGCTAGTTGGATGCAGTCTGTTCTGAGTTGTCCATTCAGGATGCTGATCCAGGTAGTGTCTAGTTCTGGACCTTCCTTTCCAACCCCCTTGTTCGCTAGCCTGTCTGCTAGGCCATTCACTGACCTGCGAACCCAACACAACTCCACTATATTCAGAGTTTTCAGATGCTCCTGGATTTTTTGTAGGGAATGTGCCAGGTGCCAATGTCGTTGAACCTTGCCCACTTTGGTGCCATTTTGGAGTCTCTTCGTCATGTTGATGACTAGGGTGGAGTCGCCTTCCACGATAATTTTTTTCATCCTTTCGCGACGTAGGATTTCAAGGCCAAGCTCTAGGGCTCCAAATTCCACTGCATTGTTGGTTGAGTTTCCAATACTCCGAACGTACAGCCGGATGATGTTACCACCACTGTCTCTAATCACCCCTCCCATCTCTGCCACTCCTGGGTTTCCTTTTGTCGCCCTGTCAAAATTCAATTTGAGGAACCCAAACGGAGGGGGGGTCCAGTTGTGGTCGCTTATTTCGAGTTGTGGTTCCCGCCCTATCAGTGTGTTGTTGCGCCCGTCTTTTAGGTGAAAAAAATCCAGGATGCGGGAGTCATGGTCTGTGAGTTGCATTTTTTCCTTCTTGCAGTTGCGACTCTACATTGTTTCTCGTATTTGTGATATTATTGCATCCTTGAGCTTTCCTTCCAGTAGGCTTTCATTCCTAAAGATGCATTGGTTCCTTTCTTTCCATATTGCCCAGATGATCATCTCCGACGTTAGATTCCAGCAGAGGTTCACCATTTCATTTTCGCTGTAACTCTCATTCCAATTATTGATGGTTGCGTTGATGTTATCTCAGATCCTATTGGATTGGCGATAGATTCCTGCCGCCCAATCCCATATCTTTGGTGTGTAACTGCATTCATCGAGGAGGTGATTGGTTGTTTTCTCCTTAGCTTGAAAGAGGTGGCAACGAGATGGACCTATATAACCCCTTTTTTGAGGTTTTCCCAGGTTAGAATTCGGTTGTGAAGAACTAACCATTCAAACATTTTGATTTTTGGCCATTGGGGGTTGCACCAAATCTTTCCCCATTGTTGCGCCGGTTCTTCTTGGTCCTGGTCCGTGATGTAATACTATGATTCTTTTAAGTTGAATTCCCCACCATTTTCCCTGCCCCACCTTAATTGATCCTCTTCCTCTGAGACTGCAATTTTCCTTTTCCCCAGTTCCTCCTCCACCTCTTTCGTTAGAGTTGCGATCCGGTCTCTATTTGGTGGATTGAGTTTGTCCCAAATCCTCCATATGTCACTACCATTTCTTTACTTCCAGTAGTGATGGATTTTTGTTTTTCCTTGCACTGTCATTTCCTGTTGGAGATCCTCCATGTCCGGATTTTCCATTATGGGTTTCTATTGCCACGTGTCCTCCCAGAATCTGGTTGTTTTACCATTTCTGACTTCCCAGAAACTGTGTTTATGGATCCAGTTCTTGTTCCTCCAGACGAGATTCCATATGGCTGATCCCTCCCTTGTACCCATGAATTGAATTCGATCCTGGTCGTTGATGTTTGGGGCGTACTTGGCCTTCTAGAGGTTTGCGCACGGTAATGATTTGTCCTTGACCCATCTCCACCAGATTTTTTCCCTGTAGGCTTCGTTGCTTACCTGTGGGTCTTGTAACCCTAGGCCTCCTTTTCCTTTTGGTCTACAAACCTTCTTTGAGGCCACCAAGGTCCATTTCTTTTTATTTTCAGCACCTCGCCATAGGAAATATCTTTGAATGGATCTTATCTTTTGTAGTATACCTTTGGGAGCGGGAAACACTGACATCATATATGCCATAATTTCTTGTAGAACCGCTTTGGTAAGGATAAGCCTCCCAACCAGGTTGAGAGCTCTATAAGTCCAATTTTTTACCCTCTCCTGCAGTTTGTTGATCACTCCTTCCCACATTGCCATTTTGCATGCTCTGTCCGTCAGGTGGATTCCCAAATATTTCTTTGGGAGCGTTTTGCGTTCAAACCCCAGAATGTTGGTCAGGTTTCTTTGAATTGCAGGATTAGTGTTAAAGAAATAGATCATGGATTTGGAGTGGTTGATCTCCGCCCATGAGGCCTCCCCAAAGTCTTCTAAGATTATTTTATAGGATTTTTCTTCCTTGACTGTGGGTGTGCTATGGAGTAGGGTGTCATCAACGAACTATTGGTGTGTGGAGGTTGGACAATTTTCGAAAGGTTTGATGCCTTTTATTTCCCGTGATGCAGTTGCACTTTTTATGCTTCTGCTGAGCCCTTCCATCATCAGAATGAACATGAAGGGGGATAGCAGGTCTCCTTGTCTGATGCTTCTCGAAGGCCAGAATGGTTTTACTGGGGCTCCATTGATTAGAAGCGAGTAGCTTGTTGTTGAGACTAGATTGACGATCCAATTGATCCAATGTTGTTCAAATCCAAAGGCTTCCAACGTCTTGGTCATATAGTGCCAGCTAATTTTGCCATAAGCCTTCGCCAGGTCAAGTTATATTATCATCTCCCCTCTCCTTTGGCTTTTTAGCATGTGTATAAGCTCATGGGCATGGATGATGTTGTCTAGTATTTGTCTTCCTTCTACGAAACCCACCCGTTCCTGCGAAATCAATGTGGGTAGAAGAGGTTTCAGTCTATTGGCTATGAATTTGGAGATTATCTTGTAAACTACATTGCATAATGCTATAGGCCTGTAGCAATCTAGGTCCTTGCTTCATTTTCTTTTGGGATTAGAGTGATCATTGTGGAATTTAATGCGTTCAATATGGAGGTCGAGCGTCTCGAGTCTTCCACCACCCCATAAACGTCATGTTTAACCACTTCCTAGTAGGCTTTGAAGAATTCCACTGTGAATCCATTTAGACCTGGGGCCTTTCCATTGGGCATCTCTTGGACTACTTGGTCAATTTCCTCCTTTGCGATGGGTTTGCTTAGATTGATATTTTGTTCCTCTGTGACCAACCTGGGGATGTGTTGAGTTATCCTTTGTATGACCTCTGTTCTGTCTTGGTTGGGTTCTTGGGATATCCCCTGGAAGTGATTAACCAGTGTATCTTCAATTTCATTATGGGATTCTCTTTCGATCCCATCCTGATCCCTAATTTTTAGGATTTTGTTGTGGGTTCTTCTTGCAATGGTTGTTCTATGAAGAAACTTGGTATTCCACTCCCCTTCCTTTAGCCACCTGATTCTGGACTTTTGGAGCCATGGAGTTTCTTCCTGCTGGCATCTTGCTTCCCATTCCTGGGTCATTTGGATCTCTTCTCTTTTTCGATCCTCTGTGTATCCCTTGTCTATGCAGAGTTCCCGGAGTATCCTCATTCTGTCCTCGATATTTTTTTTTTCTTGGTTTATGTTTCCAAAGATTTCCTTGTTCCACTCATTGAGTTTATGTTTGATGTACTTGAGTTTCTTATAAAGTTTGAACATCCTTGTCCCTTGATTTGGTAGTTCCTCCCGCCACCATTGGTTGATGTTCTCTTTGAAGGTGGGATGTTCGATCCAAAATTTCTCAAATCTAAAAGGTCTGTTCTTCGAAGTGGTTTGGAAATTTGCTTCCAATTGAACTGGCCAATGTTCCGAACCCCCCCATGGAAGGATGTTGCAGTCAAAAGTTAGTCCCTGCAGAATGATGGATTCTGACACCAAGAATCGGTCTAGCCTTGTAGCTACTTGGTGGTGATTTATTCGTTTGTTAATTGAGGTTAATTGGCCATTGGTGGTTCTGATGTCCACCATCTCCATTGTATAAATGAAAGCTGAGAAATCCTTCGCATCTCTATCCAGTCTCTTGGTGCTCCCCTTTTTCTCCGCAAGTGTCATGATGATGTTGAAGTCCCTTGCCAGGATCCATTGGAGGTTGTTGAATTGGGCCTTTAGATTTTCTAGGTCTAAGAGCATTCTCCTTTTTTCCTCCAACATCTGGGGACAATACACATTAGTGCATAGAATCACCTCCGTGTTACCTATAATTTGCATGTTAACCGAAAGTGTGTGTCTCGTGGCTTCAACTGCTAGTAGGTTCATCGATTGTGGGTTCCAAAAGGTGAGAATACCGCCTGCCATCTGTTGGCCTTTGACAACCAACATCTTGTAACTACTCCATTGTTTTTTGTTGATTGTTTCCATTATGTCTACAATGCATTTTGTCTCTTGGATGAAACAAAGGCCAGGTTGTTCCTTCCTCAGTCTATTTTTAAGGATTCTTTGCTTTCGTGGGTTGTTTAGGCCTCTTATATTCAATGTTATAATCTTCATTTAAACATGTGGGGGGGAGTTGGGAAAGATATTTTTGATCTTACCTTAGTTTATCAGCAGAGCTCCTAGTTCTTGTAGGGCTATGTTGTTTAATTTCCTACCTTTATTTTGCCTCGTCTGCTTGGGTGAATGTTGTGGTTTTTCCTCGCCTGCTTTGATTCCCAGGTGTCCTATCTCACCATGCGTGCACTTGATCCCTTTGTATTTTTCTTCCTCCCTTAGAAGGAAGAGGTATTGGATGCGATCTAGTTGCTCCACTGACACATTGTCTACTCCCTACCTTTTCCATTGCTCCATTATGTTCGAGAGATCTATTCCTTCCCTTTCCACAATGTGTCTGAGATCAAGATCGTCTATGCCTACCTCGCTTGGTGTCATCTCCGAGTCTCCGTCTGCCTCCTACATTAGGGTGTTGGCGTCTTCGTTTCCTCCTTCCATAGGACTTGCGCTACCTCCATGTTCCCTCTTATTGACTGGATTATCTATGTTCTCATGAGTTGCTTGTTCCCTAGCTTCTCTAGCTTTTGTATTTTTCTTTCCTCCTTCTTCCCCTTGGTTGACCCTGTCCCGTCCTTCTGGTCTAGTCCTGGCTTCTAGATTCCTTCATGTTGGGGCTTTGCTTTGCTTCTTGTTTGCTCTATTTCCATGGTTCGGTTTTACAAACCCATCCTCATCTTGTTGTGTTTTGGTGTTTTCTGTTTCTTGTTTTTTATTGAGAGGACATTCTCTTATTAGGTGTCCATATTCATGGCATATTCTGTGTTTAAACGAGATCTGCTTGTAGTCGATTCTTTGTATCCATTCCTCATCCTTGAATTCCAGGCTTATGGCTTCTGGGAGCGCCCCTGAAACATCCATCTCTATGCAGATCCTTGCATAGGATGTATATCTCCCTTTTAGGGTTGCTTCTGATGTCTTAACATATTTTCCAAGCTTGTTCTTGATTGCTTCGAAGGTGGACGAAAAATAGTAATCTAGCGGTAAGGAGTAAAGCCTTAGCCAGATTGGGATATTTTTAAAGGTTTCTTTCTCTAGGGAGAATTTTTCCTTCCACGACCGCATGTATAACCCTGCTGAGGCATGGAAGTATGCCCCCCCCCCTCAAAGACTTTATCCTTGTCCTCTAGGTTCATGAAGACTGTTGTGAAGAATCCTTTCGAGCCCAGGTGGAGTTCCACTTCTCCACTTGGCTTCCATTGATATTTTATCCAGTTGCACAACGTTCTTGCTGTGGGCCACAAACCCATGAACTTGCAGATTAGTGCATGCATCTTCATCTAGTCTCGATAGAGTTGCATTTGTGGGTCTTCCAGCATAACCTTGGGTATCAGTGATATTTTAGGTTTACATGGGTTGTGCCCATCTGCCTCACCGGGGTTCACTGGTTCCTGTGCATCCTTCTGGGCTTCTCTGGATTCTTCCCCCATGCGATCCCTTTTTTCTTGGTTGCTCTCTTGATTCTTTTTCGATCCTGATCCCGAAGTGCTTGTCAACAGTTCTTTGAAACCAACATCTCGTGTACCTTTCCCCCTGTCCACCACTACCTGCTTATATGAGGGGGTTCCACTCCCACCCCCTTTGGTAACCATTATGTTCACTACGGAGACCGCGACTGTGAAACCCTAGCTTGCGGTTTCTCCAGGTTCCTATAAAACCTCTTATTAATCCCCGAGATATTAAATTATTACATTTATATTGTTATATTAGTAGGTCAACTAGAACCCTTAATTGTACCCTTTCATTATAATTGTACCATTTGTATCCTATATATATACCAAGGAGACCTAGTCTTAGGATCATCTTATCTCATCTCATATTGTATTATGAATTAGATATATTATAAAAGGAGGTTTCTCCCTCGAAGTGGATTGTATTCATTGAATTTCTATTATTTTTATTGACAAATTTGTAGGGTCCATAGAAATTTGGTGAGAACTTTTGTCTAAGTTTCTTCTTCATGGAAAATTGTTTGCATGGTTGGAGGTGAAGGTAAACCCAATCACCAATTGAAAGCTATTGTTCTAAATGGTTCAAATTTGTTAGTTCTTTCATTTGATTTTGTGAGAGCTTAAGATTGTCTAGAAGAAATTGTAGGGTATTGTGAACCTTCTAGCTATGAGTTGTCATTGCTTGAACTTTATAACTGGAAGGAACATAAGTGTCAGTGATTAGTGAAGGACAGTGTTAATCCCCTAACCATAACCCTCATTCATTATCATTACATTAATTATAGTTATGTTGAGTTATTATCATTCCTTCTAGCCATCTGTGTCACCTATATATACATCTATGAGACTCATTTGAATGATCATCTTATCTTGTGCATTTAATATATTGTAATAGGAGGTTGGCACCTCGAAAAGGATTCTCGTTAATTCAATATTTTACCTAATTTAGGCATGGAAATATTGAATAAATTCATTTTTATGCTTATTTGTCTTATATTTGGTTCATAACATTTGGTATCAGAGTAGACAATCCTTGGTTTATCTCCTTCAAACAAGTCATCTGGAATTTTTTTCTCTAATTGTTTTTTGGAATATTGGATTCACATGGTACTTATAAGGTTGCCAAGAAGAAATGACAAAGTATCTTTGGCCAAATTTTTATAATCTAGTTTGTCATATTGATCTGTAAACTGTTGTGGATATTCCACTGGAACAATTTGTCACAACAGATCTTATAATATTTTGAAATATTCGATTATGAAAATTACTTTATTAGATCCCAAATTATTGATTACTAGCGTATTGCTTGAAATTATGAAAATGAAAGAAATGAGACAAAGAACACACCATCTAGACAAATGAACAAAAGGTATATCCTGGGAAAACAAATACGAGAGAAAACCTAGCTAGAAGGTGAGGCCTATGCTTTGCTATGTTTTCTTCAGTTACAAAAATGCATATACAGAGAAAGAGGCACTCACTTTGGAGAGGCCCTTGACACTATGGATTGCATGGTTGCTAAATGATCTCTCCTCCTTTTTTGTGCTCTCAGAATACCACTCCTAGATGCTTTGCTTGACTATGGAACAAATACAATGCTAAAGAATGGAACATAGCCCGATAGATTTCTAGGGTTAGGGTTTTGACTTCCTCAACGCTCAATTAGTGATAAAGTTTGGACCTTCTAGAATATTCTTGAATGTTCACACGTGGCTATCCCCATATGTGTGAGTAATGGGGGCTGACATGACATCCACTCGTACCATGGTGGTAAACAAGGTAGGTCAACTTGCGGAAAGCATAAATTTCACATACAAGGTTTGACTGAGGATTTGTTTACCCCTGGAAAGGTCTAGGAGTGTAGAAAACTGTCGAGGGTGTGGGCATAATTTTTGGACACTGTAACCCCAAAAAATGTCGTTTAATGCCTCAAAATGGCTCTAGAAGGTTTTGAACCCCAATTTTCCGAATTGTGACATGCCACTAAAATGGCCCTACAAGTTGATTCCTCCAATTTTTTCCACCTAGAAAGTACGAATATAGATGACAAATTATATGATGATCTAATCTAGATCACATATTTTTGGAGTTACAAGCTGTACAAATTTGGTTTTTTGTCTAGTTTTCAAACTAAGCTTAAAGAAGTGGTTTCATTAAAACAATCATTTCTAAAGATTACAAGGTGTTGGACAAACAGTTTTGGATATAATTTTGGAGAAAAACCTAAGTATAAAGAAAGGGCGTAGAAGGAAGAAACGACACTGAAGGAAGAAAGGGAGCAGAAGGAGGAAATCGTGCAGAAGGAAGGAAGTGCACAGAAAGCCAGTGTGAAGGACGGAGACAATGCATAGACATAAGGATAAATCAAGCGAGTGAGAGAAGGGAGTGCAAAAGGACGACATTGTGACTTTCCAGAAATAGAAGATCAACAAAAAAGTTGTATAAAGAACGAGAAGTAAAAGAAGGCAAACAACCAGTTGACTGAAGCTGGCTATGCCATGCATTGTAATGGTTTATTTTGGGATAGTAATAATAGGGTTTTAAGCCCTAGATACAGGATATAAATATGTAAAGATCAATGTTATGAAAATATCATGAATGTAATAGACAATTAGTAAGAAAGAAGATGAATAAAGGAGTTTAGGGAGGATATTGTGTCTTGTGTTTACTTGTCTGTATGCGTTTATGAATGATGATATACTTCGTATAATGGAGTTACTCTATGGATTGATTATGTTGCAAATGTTCATGTCTGGATGTGATAATATAGGTAATAACGTAGGACATACTTGAGCTAAAGAATAAGGAACAATGATTCACACCTCCGCCTCCCTTTCCCTTACTACTGCAAAAACCTGGTTCTTGCAGTCCCAATAGATACCTCGGGTGAGACTTCATCTGTGAAAGCAGGTGATGCCAAAAGGGTTGGTGTATTGAGGGTTTGTTTCATTTTAACCAAACCTTGGGTCTTACAACCTATGCACAGACGAAGATTATCCCAAGAAATGGTTCTGTTTTCTGGACTGGTAAATTGGGATTAAGGGAATGTTTTGGAGGTCAACTAAGAAGGAAATCATAGACTGGTTGGAACGAAAAGAACAAGAATTTGCACGATAATAAAGTAGGAACCCTCAGATGAGTGAAAAGCAATAGATGAAAAAGTATGTGTTCACGGACTTGCATGAAATTTTCTTTGGCGAATTTCCATAAATTCTGACAAAATGGCTAGAAAGATTGGTTGAGATGACATGAAGATTTAATGCTGCAACGCCAAAGAATTGGACTCCTGAATTGATAAAAAAACTGAATTTTGTAAGTAACCCAACTACTCGAGCAATTGATTTTTGGTTAGATAGTGTATTAGGGGGTTATATTACAGAATTTGCAGTATATTGCATTCAATCATACAGTGTTGTAGAAATATTTTTTTTCAAAGGACCACATGGTAGGTTCTTGAAATCATTAAATACATCGATAAAGATGTTGTTATGTGAATAACATGTACTGATTATGAAGTCTAACGACTAAAGGGGCTTCGCACAAATAGGGGGAGTCGAAGGATGACAGGGGAATCTTATGAGAGAAGGAAGGAATGAACGAGGAATGAAGAGAATGAGGATGCAAGAAGGAAACATATAAGAGGAAGAGTACGATTTTGGAGAATTGCATGGAGGAAGAAGGTATAAGAGGCAAAAGACTGGGGTTGGGAGAGAAGAGCAACACAATGAGCCGAAAGAAAGAGAACCTTGCACACAAATCCGAATCATGGAGATACCATATGGGGGAGGAAAAGAATAAGAGTCTCAGTCCAGTCCAGTAATAGAGGAAACTGGAAGTCCTACTCAGATAGGATCTTATGTTGAGTCCATGACCCCATGTGTGTCACCATAGTCAGAGATAATAGTTGAAGACAGTTGGAATAGTGGGAATAGTACATAGAGTCAAAATCAGAGTCCACCAACATCACCTAGAGGAGGGAATACACAAACCAACATGGAGGGAATAGACAATACACTTAGACTTCCTGAATTCAAAGGAGTAGGATCAGAGGATCCAAAAAAACATTTGTTTGTCTGCGAAACAGTTTGGGACACTAAAAACATACAAGATGATGT
The DNA here is from genome assembly GCA_009831015.1 of Picea engelmannii. Lineage (NCBI taxonomy): Eukaryota > Viridiplantae > Streptophyta > Pinopsida > Pinales > Pinaceae > Picea > Picea engelmannii. The sequence continues at coordinate 11,833 of WSFP011477767.1, forward strand.
CGTAAAAATTGCGTAGTTAGTAACAACATTTAGAGGTCGTGCACTGATATGGTATATGAAATTACAGAGCATTAAGCCTACAAGACATGCCAGGACCTTGGCAGAGATAAAGCAAGCACTACTAAAGGAGTTCAAAAATCCAAAGTCGGAATCATAATACATCATCAAAATGAAAGATATAAAAGAGGTACAAACAGAGTCTATATGGGATTGCGATCGACACTTTAAGGATGTAATGGGGAGACTGACATTCCAAATTCCATATCAACAAAATCAAGAGTGGTTTATTGCTGGACTTCTACCACACATTCAGAGGCCCCTGATTGAACAAAAGGTTACATCGCAGCCCGAGGCGCTAGAAATTGCAATGAAACTATAAGCATCATCAATAGGGGACATGGGAGGAATGATACAGTTTTAGACACAGTTGGTTGCATTAACAATCCAGTTGTCGAGCTTACCAAGGGAGGAAAAAATGAGAACATGTTTGGTGTACGAAGTGTAGGACGAAAAGTCATCACAAGGACGAATGCCCAACATTCGTGCAATATTTGGCAGCTGGAGCGTTGAATCCACTACCTAGAGGAGGATACTGTGAGATATATAAGAAATGGGGCCATCATCCCATTGCATGTCCATTACTCCAGAAATATCAGAGTACTCCAAAGAACTTGTTTTGCAATTTTTGCAAGTCGGTAGGGAATGAAGAGAAGGATTATCTTACATTTGACTTACTAAAAGTGTGCACATCGGATATGTACAAGATCCAGGAAGAGAATACCAATGCAAATGGGAATAAAATGTAGTGTAATGATCAACAAGGTTTTAATCAGGGGAACACAACAAATTTTGGCAGAGGCAGAGGTAGAGGGAATTTTGGTAGAGGAGGACGAGGATCGATTATCTATTATAACTGTAATCAACCTAGACACTTGGAATGAGATTTCCAAAACCCGTATACCACGTGCACATATTGCATATCACTAGATCACGCAATGAAGGATTGTCCCCAACTAGTTGCGAAATGGTAGGCTAGAGGCAACCCAAACCATAATCAACATCAGAATCAGAATGTGTAGATGAGATCAATCAAAAGACATGCATAGATTTGGAAACTCAAGGGAATCAAACAGATCAATGGGTAAGAAATTTAGCAGGGCCTATGCCAACATTCAATCCATAGCAAGAAGAAGAGACATATCAGAGACCAAGAAAGGAAATATTGGAACCACATGGGAAAGTGTCAACATCATCACTACCTCATATAGAAGACCCAACGGTACCTGAAAAGTCAAGTGCGCAAGTAAGTACACTAATCGAACTCTTAAAGAGTTATGTAGAACTGATGAAGGATATAACTACACTCGGTATATTATATAACATGATTGATCACTACACAAAATGAAGGGACACCCATGTTACATAGAGAATGGTAAATCAGGTACTATGTAAGAAGAGAACCAACATGGAATTTAGGTTTAATGCACAGATTGGGGAGGACAATGTGGATAATGTTATTCAAGATTTTGGATCAAATGTGAATGTACTACCTAAGCAGACGTGGGACATTATGGGAGAACCTAATCTAATATGGTCCCATGTTCAATTAAGGCTCGCGAATCAACATAAGATAGTCCCGATTGGGCGACTAACGGGAGTACCTGTGAACATAGATGGGGTGCTCAGAATGACAGACTTTGAAGTTATTGAGATCATAGATAATAGTCAACCATATCCAGCCTTAATGGGATTGGAATAGGCAATCAATAATTAGGCCATCATTAAATTGAAAAGGAGAGAGATGATCTTCGAGGTTGGGGATCTAAAAGTTACTACACCTTTGGAGTGATCAGAAGGGAAGAGATACACAGAGTCAGTAAGAGGAATTAACATCGAAAATTTATATAATTTGATTACGCAGATGGAGGATTATGTCAACCCAACAACGGATTGCATGCTAAGTTGGAGAAGTATCAGTTTGTGCACATCAAATTTAGAATTTGGTCTAGAGAATTGGTAGCAGAGGATGCATGAAGTATCAACTAAATGATGTGCGTGTATAAATCAATCCTTGCGTTGGGTTGGTACAGAGTTATGTGACCCACCCAGGTATGATGGACTAATTGAGATTGATGTGTTTATAAAAGCATTTGAGTTACAAGTGAATGAACGATAAAGGCTCTTTGCACTGGATGTTGTCTTAAAAGCAACACCAACTAGATGGTGGGTCGCGCACAGAAAGGGAGTGGAGGACTGGGCACAATGAAATAGACATATGAAGATACGCTTTGGGCCTTAGGAAGTGGAAGGTGTGCATAAATACACAGAAGAGGGTGACCCGACGAGTCACATAAAAAAATGTAGAGCTTTATGGTGCTCAGAATAAGAGACAGAGTGGACACACAGATTCATACACACGTTGGATACAATCTCGAGGAATTGGTATTTAGAATTGGAGATGCACATGGAGACAACAAAATCGAAAGGATTGGCATAGAGATTCAAAATCACATTCTCATTTGAACATGAATACCCCTCCATACATGCAACACTACAGGCCATACGAACAAATATCTTCTCGACGGTACAATCAATTGAAGAGGTACCATTAGATAGGGAACACAAAGCCAAGATGATGATCCATAAGCTATTGGAATGCTATAATGTCATAGAGGAAGACGATCCTAGGAATGTGCAGGTACCAGAGATAGAAGGAACACATGCAATAGAAGGGCCAAATCTTGTATCTGTCGCATACACACAAGCTATAAAGACAAATAAAGTCAACATTGGGACAACGAAGAATCCTAAGTTTGCATAGATATGAGACTATTGGAATGATGAAACAATTGAGAAGGTGGCAGAGTTATTATGGGAATATCAAGACTTATTTCCAACCACATTCTCTGAGATAAAAGGGACAATAGGTGATTTAGGCAAGATGAATATTCCACTGAAACCAGGGGCCAAGCCAATACGACAAATACCCTACAGATTGAACCCGAGGTACAAGGAGAAGGTGAAGGCTGAAATAGACATGATGTTAGATGCAAGAATAATTGAACAAGTAGAAGAGTCTGAGTGGATTATCCCAATGGTGGTGCAGGAGAAGAAGATCAGAGGAATTCAGATCTGCATGGATCTAAGGAAGCAGAATAACGCATGCTTACATGACCCATTCCCAACACCATTCATGAATGAAGTACTAGAGAATGTAGGAGGTCAAGAAACATATTCGTTTATATATGGATTTGTTGGATACCATCAGATAAAAATTGTGTAGGAGGATAGAAACAAAACCACATTTGCGACAGAATGGGGCAGTTATTAGTACACAGTGATGCCATTTGGATTGAAGAATGCCCCTGCGGTATTTTCTAGAGTGGTGGTGGAAGCATTCAAGGAGTTCATCCATAATTTTTTGGAAGTGCATTTAGATGATTAGATGGTGTTCAGTTTATTGTAGGATCATATAGAAGTACTTCGTCTTATGTTAGATCGATGCAGACAATGTCATATTTCGCTGAACTTGAAGAAATGTATCTTTTTTGCACCATTTGGAATTCTATTAGGACATGTAGTATGAAAACAAATCCTATTGGTTGACCCAGCCAAGATCATAGTTATTTTGGAGTTGGCACCTATGACATCATTCAGACAGCTAAGAGCAACTTTGGGCCATACATGCAATTACAGGAAGTTTATCAAAGGATACACGTAGATTACAACACCCATGGAAAATTTAGTGAAGAAGGAAGCCGAGTTCCAATGGAATGTGGACTTCCATAAGGCAATGGACACGTTAAAACAAAGACTGGTCACTGCACCCATTTTAATCTTTCCAGACTGGAACAAGGAGTTCCATGTCCATGTTGATGCATCATCCATTGCACTGGGCGTAGTACTCTCATAACCAAGAGAAGGAGACATCGACCATCCGATTTCATTTGCAAGTAGGAAGCTATCTACATTGAAAAAAATTTATACCACTATAGAACGAGAAGTCTTGGCCATGGTCTATGCGCTCCATAAGTTACGACATTATTTACATGTGTCTCACTTCAAAATGTACACAGATTATTATGCATTAAAGTATTTAGTCAATTAACCTGTCTTAGGAGGAAGAATATGCAGATGGTTGTTACTATTTCAGGAATATGACTTTAAGGTCATAGTAAAACCAGGGAAGTTGAATGCAGGACCTGATCATATCTTATGCATACTAACATGAGAGGATGTAGGTAATTTAGATGATAATTTCCCATATGCATGGTTATTTGTAGGAAGAATGGTGGATGATTACTTCACGAACATTGTGGAGTTTCTAAATACAGGTGTGGCTCCCTCTGAAATGACAGTTGCACATAAGATGCAATTGGTAGTGAAAGTAACAAACTATCATTTGATTACAGGGACCTTGTATAAGTTAGGGGCAGATGGAATCTTGAGGCGATGTGTACTGGAACATGAAAGATCTATTATACTAGAGGAAGCGCATGATGGAATTGTCGGAGGACATTACACAGGCAAAGCAACGACACAAAATGTTTTATGTGCAGGGATTTGGTGGCCTACACTACTCAAAGATGCAAAGGAGTATTGTTAGTCCTGCGATGTCTGTCAACGAGTGGGTAAAACATCTAGGCACGAGAAAATGCCATTACATCCACAAGTTACGTTGCAAGGCCTTCGTTAAGTGGGAAATTGAATTTGTAGGTCCAATCAACCTACAAGAAATGAGATGTAATGTCCCCCACCTCTTGATGAAGAGGTTTGGAGAGACTCAGTAGTCTAGTTATCCCCACTAGACTATAGTCTCATGCAGCATGGGGAAAGTCAGCTAAACCCAATGTTATA
>WSFP011477768.1:0-16688 GCA_009831015.1 Picea engelmannii
GTTCTCCAGTCTTCCTATGGGAAAGATACAATATTGGTTTTCCATTCTTAACTGAATTGGGGAATATGTCAGTCTTGGTTTTCCTAAGGCTTCCTAGGTCTTCTTGGGAAGAATGTTCACATCTGACCCTAGATCCAACTTGACATCCTTAATTTCAAAGTCATCTAACTGGGCTATCAATCATAATTATTTTCCTGATATTACTTGTCTTTGTTGCACTCTCTGAGTACTCTTCTCAAGAAGTTTAGCTCAAATCCTAGCTTTTGAATTTTCTTCATTCCCTAAGACTAGATACAGTGCATTGCGCAATTTCTCTGTCAGTTGATCATTCCCCAGAATGTCAGAGAACAATCGAAACCATAGGTCAACTGTGTTTTGAGGCTGCTTAGGTTGTCTTGGTATTCCTACAGGGTTTCTGGGTGCAGGTGGTGAAGGAGGTACTTGTGCTACTTTAGGATATACAACTGGCTGAGGGGGATCCTCTTGCATTTCACAACTAGGAATGTTCTAGATGACTTCTATGGCATATTTAAAGAATATGTTTTTATTTAGGGGGTCATACCTGTCTCCCTTAGGTGCTTCTTTATGAATCTAAGGTAGAGTATTAGCATCAACTCCTGTCTTTGCACCTCCTCGAGTGACGATGTTAAGATTTGGTAGTTGTCCCTTAGAAATCCTTTTTATCTCTGAACTAATAAGGTTAGTTTCTCTCTGTTGTACCTTGTCTTTCCATTTTTCAATTAGCTCTGGGAAGTCTTCGGTTGCGTGTCTGTTGGTTCTGCAGTGAGAGCACCATGGTCACCTTGGATGAGGACAATGTCTATCCAAATGACCTTGTTCATCACAGTTATAACATATTCTTGGTCCTCTTCCGCCAGTTCTTCCTAATCTAAAATCTCCTCCAATTCCACCTCCTTGGACCTCGTCCTGGTCCCTGAGGGTTCTCATTTACCCTGGTTGTTGTTTTGTCTAGCCTTTTCGCAAGCACAACCAATGCCCTACATTGATTGGTAGTATGCGTGGTAGATGCATAGAACTCACAGTGGACTATGTCTGGTACCTTCAAATATTTCTGCATGATGGGGCACTATCTTGGTCCATGTCTATGGGTTCGGAAAATCTCACAGTTGGTGCTTCTTTTCCTCCTGGGAAAGTGTGATAAGGGGTGGGGTGATGGAATGGTGGGTTCATCGATACTTGCACAAATCCTCCTGTAGGTCATGGCGGGGTTATCATTAGGTTCTTAGGAGGTCCAATTACTCTCATTCGTGGACATTCATTCGCCAAATGACCTTTTGTATAGCATCTGGTGCACCAAACCCGTGGTCGTCCCAGTCTCGGTATCGTCAGCTCCTGAATATTTTCGATAAGTGCTGATATATATCCTTGTAATTGTGCTATATTCATATCTACTAGGGGTCAGGTTACTCTCAATCTTCTAGGGTATCCTTCCATGGCTTCAATCTTCATTGATTGTTCCAAGGCATCTGTTAGCGTGGATATTTGTTGTTTTGTTAGAGGAATCTGAGTCAGGGGTAGTAGTCCTTGAATGTACCACTCTCTTTGATGTTCTTCATGGAATGGGTTTGCTAACCTCCCTATGGAATCTTTGAACTTCTGGCTATACTCCCAAGTTGATTCGTCTTCCCTCTGCTGGATCTCACGCAACTCGGATAGAGCCTATTGCTATGACTAAAGAAATTTGAATTCAGCTATGAACCTCATCCGTACCTGGTCAAGTGTGAACGCTTGACCTTGCGTCCCTGGAACTCCTAGTTCAATGATATTCATGTACCATTTAAGAGTGCGACCCTTGAAGGTAGTCTGGAATTCGACCAACTTGTTCCCATCCAATGTCCCTTTAGATCTCTAGATGGCTTCACACAAGAACTAGTGTTGTTCAACATATTCATCAGGAAATCAACCCCCCCGCATGGCTGGCTATTGTTGATCCTATTGTTTGTATCCGTATGAACCCTAACAGTAATGCTTGTGATCTCCCAGGGGATCCCAATATCCTCCCTATACTCGCACTTCCAGGTTGTGACTAGTTAGCTAATTATACTAGAACATAATTTGCATGAGAAGGTAGTGTCGAACTTACTTCTTGTATATAAGGCACTTGGGGTAGGGGTGATTCGGGTCTAGTGTCACTGACTTCGGGGAAGTTTTCTTTGATCTGGGGGGTCTCACTTTCTTCCACTGGGATGATCTCTTATGTCGGATTCCCGATCTCTTCTATTATTGGGGCTGAATCTTCCCTTTCTCCTCCAATATTTGTACCGACTTCCTCCTCTCTTACATCCACGCTTTATCCTTCTTGTCCCACCTCCTAGGGACTTCTTGCTCTCCTTGCTTCTCTCTCGTTTATTCTTTGACCAGACATTTGTTCCTATCTTCTCATCCTCTGCAGTTATTCCATCTGCCTCTCCTCTACTTCTCTCGATCCTCCTTCTCTCCTCAAATTTTCAGACTGTCTTGTAGCTTTCTTGATCTTGTCACACCACTGTTACCCATGATTTTGGTCATCATGATGACGTATTGATGATGGTGTATTCAATCTCTTCATTAGAACTTTCTCCTGAGAAAATTTACCTTCATCTCTTTCTAGAAATCACATTTTTTAGGACTGTTCACAGGATGCTAGTATCTTTTCCTACGAGAATGCATGATTCTCGCAGGATGCTTTAAGCCAGGGTGCGATAAGTTCGCACTTTGTTTAACTACTAGGGTGTGAACTCTTTCTAAAGAAGGGAAAAATATGAATTCTCGATGCTTCTAGAAGGGAATCTTCTAGAAGGATGAGATGGCATTCAAATGGTTATCCTAGTACTGGATTCCCTGATATTTTGGGATCATTCCTATCCAAGTAACTAATTCATTCTCTCCTATATATTGAGGGAATTCTCATGGAAAAGGTTAAGCAAACAAGGTTAAGCAAGATTTATTGGAGAATTGGTGAAATATTGTGTGAATGACTGAAGCTACAACATCTAGGAAACTCCAGCAAGTTTATCAAAGGTGGTTGATCTTCTTCATGCAAGTGAGCAAGTGTGTGTGTCGAAGCCAAGGGCCATTGAAAGGAAGTTTGCAAAATCAAGGCTCAGGTTGTAATCTTTAATTTCTATTAATATGATACAGTAATATGTCCCTTTCCCATAAAGCTAATTCCACTTTATTGTATAACTCCTTGATCATATACATAGATTGATTGTTGAATAGATTGTGCTTTCTTCAATCCACTTGGTTTGTGTTGTCTTGGTCTTTACTACACGAGAGCATTGGAGTGAAGCGCAAGAAATAAATACCAAAGGAAGCGATAATAAAGTATGTTCCTTGTTCTTGCCTCTTATTTAATTCAATGGTTAGAATCTAGGAAAAGAGTCATATTCTGTCTTGCTTTGTTCTAGATCCAGGTGGATCTATGGAGATCGGTTTGTGTCTGCACTTACGGATTTATCCAATAAAAAAATTGGTGTCTCCACTGGGGAACATCCCATTTTTTCTATGGCTTTTGATATTTTTCTGTGGCCATTTTCTCTGGTTTCACGTTTCTCCTATCCTATCAATCTCTGAGTCTTCAGGATATTTTGAGAGACTCTCTAGGTCCATAAGCCTTTTTAAATTTTGCTTCATTTTTCAAATTTTTTACTATGTTCGAGAATTCTCACATTGTACTTCATTACAGCCTACGAGAAGAGGTAGAGTTCGCACTCTACCTTTAGGTTTCAGTGCGAGGTTCTCGCACCCTACTCAAGGGTCACCTACGAGAATCAATGATTCTCGAACTGTGTATTAGTGCCTGCCTGCGAACACTATTTTTCAAAAGTTTGAATTTGTGTTTTGGATTTTTTAATTGCCTGGATCAGTGTGATTGCCTCATAAAAGTCTCTTGGACCTTAGATTGATATATTTCTTGTCTTCGTTTGCATGCATGAATAGTTTTACGATTTCAAGGCTTTTCTTGTCATTTTTGGCTTGACTTTCGTTTCTTGGCTTTTCTTGGCAAAACCATTCTCTCTGTCTTCAAAATCTGAGTGTGTTTGATTAGTTAAGATCTAGTGAATGGTTGAAAGTTAAGTTTTCTTGGTTTTTCTCATTGGCTTATGTTTTGAAAGATCATTTTCTTTTTGCATTTGAGAAGACTAAATTGGTTTTCTCTTTATTTTTGCTTTCATTGAAAGAGTGGATTGGGTGTTTATTATTGCTTGTTCATTTGGATTTTGATTTTCTGTACTCTCGTTGTTATAGTGTGGGTCCTTTTTGAAAAGTGAACAAACAAGTTTTTCATTCAAAAAATTCTTTTCATTTTAGAAAACATTGAAAATCAAATTATTGATCTTGTTGAAGTGTTTGAAAAAGACACAATAGAGAATTGTCATTTGATAAGTGATTGTTTGCATTGACATTTTAAAGGAAATTTTGCATTGTAGTACAAGGTTGATTTGGAAAACTTTCTCTCTCTCCCATATATAGGATTCATTGAACAACAAGTAATATATTTCATTCTCATCCTTGCATTGTTGGGCAGAGTCATACAACATAAGTTTCATTTCCGTTACCTTTGAGTAAACAACATCTTGTAATAAAACTGCGTAATCATAAAATTTATCAAGTAACTCTTTTCTAGGGCTCTTTTACACCAACATTTAGCTAGGCTAGCGCTTTGGAGTAGGAAGAGAGATACACTCTCCAAAATCTCAAAACACACAATAGAATCTTGTGTTAGGGAGTGTTAAAATCCATTTGCAACATCCTATCCTAGGAAGCCCTTCTCACACAAGGGTCAAGCACGAGGTCGCATTGGTATTGGCAGAGTTACTCACCCTGCTTTGTTGGTATCAGTGTAGAGATTGCATGTATTACGGAGGTCACTCGGAGGTATACCCGCAATGATGAGTGGAACCCTTTTGAGTTGATTTCGGGCTAGATACCCTACCCTTTCATGTGGATCAGACTGTTGACTGTTCCCCCAGGATTTATTGTTGTTGGTGGTGACCTTAGTGGCCTATCTCTCTAGGTTCTTACCCAAGGTGACTGTGGAGGGGAAAATCTTCACGGTACCTGGAAATGACGTTGACCAAACTCACTCGGGCTCCTTGGAGGGTATACCCATGATTATGTGTGGGAGCTTGCACCAGGGTGTAAGTCCGTTAAGTAGGTCGTCAGCGTAACTTTTCCACCCTAGCCCCACAACTTCTCGTCTCGTTGTTGCAACGTTGGATTTCATCACCAACTAGTGGCTTTGAAATTAGAAGGTCTTGTTTTCTTGGTGATTGCTTCCGAGATTTTGTTTACTAGCGCGTGTTGTTTGTTTCTCAAAGTTGACCATAGAATTTTCTTCACGAAGTTTGTCACTCGTTCATGATAGATCCTCCACATCGTTCATGTAGAATGCAAGGTTTTTCTCCAGAGCATACTGAAGGCACTCAACTCTTGTCTACAGCTGCACCGGAGGGCTCTCCTCAGCCAAGTGAAGTCCCAGCCGTTGCCATGCCATCAGTGGAACGAAATGACTCTCTAGAGCATTTTCAAATTACCAATACTCCAGAGGACTTTCGACTTTGCCCTCGTTCTGAGCAACCATTTAGACGACTGAATTCTTCCGAAGATTTAGTTGTGACATCTTCTGGATCACCCATTGGAACTTTTTTGGGCATAGAAGGCCAAGATCCTTTTTGGTCTAACAGTGATTTTTGCCGAGCCCTGTTTGGTCCTGGTTCGCCTATGGTCTTCGAAATCAACCCCCCTATGGTTTCTGAGATAGAGACTGTCTCGTTGACTACCACTTATCACTTTACTGTCCCTGCTGAAATGACCCATTTCATGAATACTACGAGTGTCCCAACCGGTTTCACTGCGTTTAGTCTTGCTCCTATAAACACGCAGAAAACACCTAATTTCATTCTGACACTACCACCCAGATACCATGCGTTGAATCCAACTCCTCCGCAAACCCCGTCTGGTTCTCCTGGTGGTCCTTCTTCTCCTGGACACCCTATTCCCGGTTTTATTCCGAAACTCCCTCAATTTCCTTTTCGGAGACCTTTCTTATCTCCCCCTAGAAATCCTAATCCTAGTGGCACTATCCCATCCATTACACCGAACTTGCAGATTCCTATTGGTGGACAAGGTGGTACGATTCCACTTCCTCTTACCAGACACATTCCCATTACCCAACCTTCGATTGGAACACAAATTCCGATTGGAACACAACTTCTGGTTGGCACACTACCTACGATAGGGGGACCAACCCCACCTTTTGGAAAAAATATACATGACTCTTTGGCCCAGTATTGGAATCAAATGATACAAAATCCTCCTCAAACGACTGGGGGGCAGAAATTGCCTGTCCCTACTATAGGCCAACCATATCCAGGTATACCCAATCCTATTTGGGGTATGCATGCTCAAACTAATGTCCCCTCTCCAGGTTACAATCATTGGAGCTACTATCCTCTCCAACCACCACCGAATCTGCCTGGGTCTTCCCATTATCCGCAAACCTCTTACGGTCCTACTGGTTTGCCGACAAGGCTTCCTCCCCAAAGCCACCAGTACCCACAGGTGAATCGACAACTACCCTTTCTTGCTACTTTGGATTTCCCAGATTTATCCATGATTTTAAATGATCCTATTCGTCACTCTCCCCAATGGCCTGTTATTCCATCCAAGCTTCCATCAGACATTCCTAAATTCGACGGAAAAGTGGGCGAGGACACAAACAATCACGTTATGAATTTTCACCTATGGTGTTCATCCAACTCGTTGATGGATGACTCTATTCATTTACGTCTTTTTCAATGAACCCTTACTGGTTCTGCTGTGAAGTGGTATATTGAATTGCCACGAGGTTTTTTCTCTGATTTCAACACCCTAGCTATGGATTTCCTTACGCATTACCAATTACTGATCTGTTATGATACGGGAACTGATATTTTGAATTCCTTCAAACAAATCAAAGGCACTCATATCTCTGATCACATCCATGAGTGGCGAAGGAGATGACGTCTCATTAAACTTGAGCTCCCCGATCAGTTACTGGCCGAATGGTTTACAAAATCATTTGTGAACGAAATCAGTAAAGAGATTTCCATGGGTGGTGTTGTCACGGAAGAGTAGGCTATAAGTCGTGCTCAATATCTTGACCTCGTTTATTCACAAATGGGAACCCTTTACAATTTACTGCCTGATTTACCTCGTCCTAATACTTCCATCACTTCAAATACTCCCGCTGCCTCACATGCAGCTGATGGTGTGATTAGTACTGTACAAGCCCAATCACATTCTGCTTCAAGCACAACACCCAAATATGTTTCTTCTAATGTTAAAAATGCTCCGTCTCCTGCCACTCCCACTGGCAAGACTTGTGAGGTAAATGTCGTCCAATCTACCCCAGCCGGTAAAAATAAATTTAAAAAGGGGGGAGGCAAGAATAAGGAGAGAAAAAATAATTCTCAAGTAGAGAAAACCAAACCCCCACCTGCTAATGAACAGGATAACCGCAAACCTCGATACCCTTGCCTTATCTGTGGTGATGATCACTACACGAAGGATTTTCCACGACGTGCCGAGCTCAATCAAATCCTTAAAGGAGCTCCAAAACCACCTGCACCGACTGTCCTGTCCCAACCCTTCTCGTCTCAACAACAGGCTTAGTTGGTCATTCATGACCAACCTTCCTCGTCTACTACATCATATGTTTTGATGTGTACTGGTGATTCTAAGCAGAACAACGTTTCCCTCACTACTCGAGTCAAAGATTATTCTCCATCTAATGAGAAGGTTGATGATTCACCCCCTTCCTTGGTCCAATCCTCTCCAGTAACTCCACCTACTAACGGTCCTCTTCATCTTGAACGAATGAGCCTAGACACAGTTCTGCGACTCCCCCCCAAAGGCTGTGGTTCAGAAATCGGCTTTCAATCCTCATGCTTGTGCGGCCCATAACTACAACATTGTTGAAGATCTAGCCCAGGCACCTTCTGCGATGTTAGCTCTTGAAGTCCTTTAGTCTTGTCCCGGACAACAGAAAGCCTTGTTGAAAGCTATAGGTGGAATTGATCCAACGGATGAAAATTTGATAGTCTTTGACTTGGAAGATCACATTCCAAGGTTACCCCCCCAACTTGCGTTCCAGATACAGGTTGTTGTCTCTGACAAGAAAATTTGTTGAATAGTTATCGATGAGGGTGCCTTGACCCGTGTTATGTATTTTGCTTGTTGGAAAGACATTGGCTCTCCTCCTTTGAATGAATCCCAAAACACTCTTAAAGCCTTCAATGGCTCTGGTTTTAAGCCTTACGGTGTTCTTCCTTCGTTTCCCATCATGTTAGAAGGTAAAACGGTCCAAGTTGAAGTGGAAGTATTTGACGCTCCTCTTGATTATAATATTCTCCTTGGCCACAGCTGGATCAATTCCATGCACGCCGTTGTGTCAACACTTTTTCATGTAGTATGCTTCCCTCATCAAGGAAATGTTGTTACCATTGAACAACTTGCCTTCTTCAATTCCGATACCCATACTGGCAATGTGTCGTTTATTTCTAAAACCCCACCGGGTTATGAGAACGTCAGTGTAGGCCTTTTAAAGGACTCCTCGTTAATGGGTAATTTTCCCATTCCACTGCCCGATGTTCCACGCCCGTATGTTGCTTCTATCAACATGATCTTCTCCGTGCCTCATGAACTTCCTGCATCACAGGACCCTTGGATTGTTCCTGACCCTGGAGATCATCTTCGTTTCGGTGATGCAATGCCGCTAAGTCTGGTCGAATCCGCCTACCAGGACATTCAATCGACAACGCCTTCTACTTCCTCTCTTGATGAGTTGTCTCCTGATCCTTTTCATGTTATTTTTACCACTGACGAGATGATCATGTCCATCATGGAGGAAACCCCTTGGGATGATGGGCATCATCGTTCCATACTTTTTTTGGAGCAACATACTCTTGAGAACTACCAATGGATTTCGACACCCTTAACCGTTGTTGTCATTTCGACGATTCCCATGACTACACATGATGTGTTTGTTGAAGGGAAATTAAGCAATATCTCGCCCATGATTCCCATTAACATATCCATTAAACCTAGGATTGTTGAAAATGTCCATATTGGAGCTTCATGTTCTTCCAATGAAATCATCACCTATACATCTCTGTTCAAATCATTTCGTGACATATTCACCTGGAGCTACGAAGAGATGCTAGGTATTGACCCTGCAATTGTTGTACATGAGATAAAGACATACCCCTGAGAAAAACCTGTCCAGAAATGCCTTCGTCCAGTTCACCCACGTAAAGAGGCTGCTATCAAACTCGAAGTTGAAATTTTTTTAAAAGATGGATTTATTTATCTAGTGTCTCTTATGGAATGGGTTTCCAATCCTGTCCCGGTCGACAAGAAAGGAGGAAGTATTCGTGTTTGCGTTGATTATAGGGATATTAACAAAGCTTGTCCCAAAGACAAATTTCCTACCCCCTTCGTCGACCAGATTGTCGATGACTGTTCCGGAAGTGAAATCTTCTCTCTCATGGATGGTTTCTCTGGCTATAATCAAATTAACATTGCTCTTGAGGACCAACATAAGACTGCTTTTATTTGTCCTTGGGGTAATTTTACCTATAGGAAACTCTCTTTTGGTCTTAAGAATTTGGGAGCAATGTTTCAACGCGCTATGTCTTATTCTTTTCATGATATTAAGAATATCGTTCAACCCTATTTGGACGATTTACCCACTCATTCTATGCACAGAGTCGATCAACCTAACCATCTCCAAGCCATTTTCGTTCGCTGTCGGTTCTATCGTATACATTTAAATCCTCATAAATGCATTTTTTGCGTAGAATCTGACCGTCTTCTCGGTTTTATCGTTTCGCGTCAATGGATCTGGGTGGATCCTATTAAGGTTGAGGCAATTCTTAATCTCCCTCCTCCTTCTACACTGCGCCAGTTGCAAAGTTTGCAGGGGAAAGAAAAATTTCTTCGTCGTTTTATCCCTAATTATGTCGAGATCACTCGTGGTTTTACGCGGCTACTAAAGAAAGATTTAGAGTTCATCTGGGATACCATTGCAAACAATGATTTTGAAGCTTTGAAGTTGTCCCTAACGTGAGCTCTGCTTCTCTTTCCTCCCGATTACAGTTGTGATTAATTCTTTTATCTTGCTACCTCAGAGTACACTATTGGCATGGTTCTCGTCCAAGAGGATGATGCGCATGACGAACATGTTGTTTACTACTTGAGTTGAAGTCCCACACCAACTAAAATAAAGTATCAACATGTCAAAAAACTGGCCTTGGCTGCCGTTCAAGCCGTCCAATGCTTCCGGCATTATATCCTCTCACGTAAGACTACGGTGATTTCTCATTGCAACCCTATGCAACATATTTTGACACGTCAATTGCTAGGGGGAAAATACTCCAAATGGATTGTGATACTCCAGGAGTTTGACATGGAATTCGACCGCGCCAAGTCCAAGAAGTCATTAGTTTTTGCTGAGTTGATATGTGACTTTCCTCATTCTACAATGGAAAATGTAGCAGTAGATTCATTACCCGATGAATCACTTTTCCTTATTCGCACTGATGATCTTTGGTATGGGGATATCATTATATATCTCCAAACCCAGAATTTCCGGCCTGCTTTGTCTAGTACTAAACGACGTCGCATACACTATCAAGCACGTCAATACATTATCCTCAGGGATACTCTTTACCGTTTGGGAATTGATTCTGTTTTTTGATGTTTTCTAACATTTGACGAAGCCGAGAAAGCTCTGAATGACTGCCATTCTGGAGCATGTGGTGGTCATATGTCTGGGTATGCTACCGCCCAGAAGATCTTATGCGTGGGGTATTTTTGGCCTTCTTTGTTTAACGATTGCATTACTATCATTCAGAAATTCCATGCCTGCCAGACCTACAATCAGAAAATTTGGTCACATCCTGCTCCTTTTCATCCTGTGGTCTCAGTTGGTCCTTTTACGAAATGAGGCATCGATTTCATGAAATGTCACCCTCATTATGGGTCGAGGCGATTCCGACATTCGATAATACTTGAAAGACCGCAACCTTATTTATTTTTAACCACATCATAACTCGTTTTGGTGTTCCCCAAGCTATCATCACTGATCATGGTAGCCACTTTAGGAATTTTATGATGTCTGAACTTACGTAAAAGTTGGGTCTTCTTCATGATAACTCAACGCCCTATTATCCACAAGCTAATGGTCAAGTCGAAGCAATCAACAAAGTTCTTATAACTATGCTCCGACGGATGATAGGAATTCATAAAACAAGTTGGCACACAATGTTGTTTTCGACATTATGGGCATACCGAACATCTGTCAAGTCCGCTACTGGGTTTACACCTTTTCGATTAGTCTATGGTGTGGAAGCCATTATTCCTATAGAATGCGAGATAACCTCTCTGAATCTAGCTTTCAAACTCCTACCCGACACTTCTGCTGAAGAAGAACGTCTATTGTATCTAATGCGATTAGACGAAACTCGACGTGACGCCACTCTAGTAATAGAAGCCCAGAAAAAACGTGTCAAGGCACAATATGACAAGCATGTCAAGCCTCACGTTTTCTCTGAAGGTGATCTTGTTCTTATCTATGTACAGGATCGAGACGTATTAGGGGCTGGGAAATTCGAACCCATGTGGCGAGGTCCTTATATTGTTCACCGAGTTTTGCAAAAAGGACCCTATGAGTTGGTAGATTACGATGGTATCCCTTTAAGTGAACCCAGGAATGGGTTGTACTTGAATAAGTACTATGCATAAACTCATCTATGCACAAGTACTTGTATTTTAATGTATCATACTTTTTGTGTGTTACTATAGCTTGTTTTTGTTGTTATCTGGTCTCTGCCTTATGTGACATTGTGTTTGATTTCTAGATGTCGAAGTCTTCACTACCCTATATTGGCTTCGCTGATGGCGCTAGCCGTAGTACTCGGAACCTTGCTTCCGCTGCGTGGGAAATCTATGCCCCTACAAATGAACTTGTCTCTTTACGAGGTGTGTGTCTCGGCCATGTGACCAACAACATTGTAGAGTATAGCACCGTCATTGAATTATTGGTTGATGTTATATCGCTCGGAATCCATCATTTGGTTGTGCGTCTCGATTCGCAGCTTATAGTATTACAGTTAAGTAATGTTTATACTATCCGAAGTCCTACTCTGTTACAGGTGTATTTGCGAATTCGCCTCTTGGAGCATTATTTTGATTACATTGAATATCAACATATTCCTAGATGTCTAAATACATTAACAGATGCATTGGCTAATTATGTATTAGACAGACATTTGAATCATTTATAAATCAATCACATCAATGGTCACACAACACATGATAAACCGGTAAAGGTCGTCTGTATATATAACGATCAAAAAAGTTTTTTACACAAAAGTTTGTCCGAAGACCAAAAAGTCAAAAATTGAAGCTCATAGCTTTTACAAAGTGACGTCATGGATGGTGTTCATGGAAACACACGACTTCCCTAGAAACCCTATGGAGCATTCGACTCATAGGTGCTGACACCCCTACAGTATGACGTTGATCGCGTCGTGGAACCTCTTCCAGAGTCATGTCTGGAATGTCTGCAGTCAGGCCCTCTAGATTCTGTTCCACCACTTGATAATCCTCAGCATAATATGGTGTTGTCACTACCTCTCCTCGCCACTGGATGGGAGAAGTTTCAGAATGTCTGTAAAGTCCAACATCTGTGTTATCAACAAACGATTTTGTATTAGTCTTTGGATGAACATATAAAACAAAAACATTTGAATATGCTAAAAATTCACAAAACATTTAAAAAGAAAAAAAAATGCATGTACTTCTTACCAAGGTCACCCCACTGAGTATCCTCTGGCAGTGCTAAGTCCGGATCTCCTCGGAAATCCAACCTGGCATAAGCGTAGTCATTAACCATCAACATATGGGTTTGAAGCCAGTCAAAGAAAATATCGCCGTACTTGACGATCGGTCCTGCTACGTGTCGGGCCATGAGTCGAGACCATCTCAACATCCTTGGATCCCTGGGAACCAGTATGTTCCACTCAACCTGTAGTCTAAATACGGGGACCCTCTCAAGGAAGAAGGACACCAACAGAGATCCATACCTGAATTTATTCAGGTCACCTCGCCTACATTTGGTCAATTGCTTTTTGATACTGCGAAGCACAACATCTGCCCAGTTGAACACCCGAGGCTCAGTACACTCAATAGCATACTGGAAATAACTCTGTAATGCCATATGAGGAGCAGAACTCCCAGCCATCCAAGCTATAGTGAATAGGATAGTACGAAGGTTCAAGTCTTGTACCCCCCATATGGCTACTTTTCCTTTCTTTCTCTCAGCCTCAGGAACGCAGTATAAATTGCAGTACTCACTCATCTTTAGCCCACCACCTTTATTGTCAGTCAGGATAACATAATACCCATGCCTAGACAATCCAGTCAAAAATTAAATGTCCTCAATGTCTAAGGACAGTGTGTGAGCCCCCACATGAAACACCTGCTGATCAGGGTCCCACATACGCACCAGGTACTCTAATAGTCTGACTTGGGCCCTCATGCCCGGGATGCGAAAGTACTTCAAGAGCCCATAGTCTCTCAAAGAAGCTATGGTAGGTGGATGATTTTCAGCCATTGCATTATCCTCTTCATGTTCCCATTTGCGCCACTCAAGCACCATGTTGATGGCCAATTATCTACACAAGGAACACAATAAGAGGATTAATAACTTTTTTCATGCTTTGGATATTTTTTATTGGCTAAAAATTTATAAAAAATTTGGGATTTGCGGTTCTCACAGGTGCCCTGTGTGCACAGTGTGAGAACCTCGCAGGTGGCCTTAGGCTCACCTGCGAGAACGCCTCATTCTCGCAGGCCCTGTATGGCCCGCCTACGAGAATTGCAGCGCGCATGTAGGGCTTAAAAACTCAACTCAAAACTAAACATTTAACCAATGAAATTACAAAATTAAACCATGAAAATGTCAAGGATGAAGAGCTTACCTTAATGTCGCGGACGGATCGCGAAATGGTCTCTCGTAGCTCCTGCAAATTAACGCCAAACTTGGAGGGTAAAAGAGGGGTTTTTTTGAGCTCAATAGTGGAAATGTAAAAATGGTATGGTAAAAAGAATATTTACTCCTTTTATTTATTTTTACTATATCATTTAGGTTTTTTATGATATATTTATCGATTAAAACTAATCCCTAATGTCATGTTGAGTGTACCTCTTGCAGGCATGATGATTTTGATCGGGATATGGACATAGTTTTTCTTTTTCCATCGTGTGTTTTGACAGTTTTTTATGGTTTTTACATAAAACCTCGAGCATCGTTTTTGTCCATTCTTGTGCTCGTAAATACATGAGAACGTGATCGAGCATACTTTTATCACTTTTTCGGGCTCAACAAGGTTATACAAAAAAGGAACCCCCCTGGAGTTCTCTTTAAGCTCTTTTCAGACTCTCTAAACATGAAAAGATCGTCGAGCGACCTTGCTACTTTCAGGCTCGATAAAGTATTTGAAATAAGCGTCTGGTGAGCGATAATTTATCTCTTTTTTGGTCTCGTCCAGACTATTTTATGAAAAAGGAACTGAGAGAGTTCTCTTTTAAGTGTTTTTACAAACTCTATAATCTTGAAAAACCTTCGAGTTTTCTATCTCTGGACTCGTTAAACAAACATTGACAGACCCATAATGGGACTGAACCACTCCTTCTTAGGGTTCGTTAAACATACTCTGAGGGACTCGTCCGAAGGATGAGCTTACATCAACAAGCATATGTTATCCTCCTCAAGCTTGTGTAAAAATAAAGAGGTGCTTGCCAGAAATGGTGGGGGAAAATTTGGGAAAGAGATATATTTTCATCTTCGTATTAATTGGCAGTAAGTGTCTCTCTTGAACATGACACCCCCTATTCATCATTTGAAGCCGGTTTGGGAAATCCATTTGCCTCTCATTCGATTTTCTACAAGGTCATTCCATGTGTCATCTTTGAGTCAATGCGGCCAAATCATTGGTCGTGTCGTTCATATGTTCAAGAGAAGTCTATCTGAAACCTATATTGAGTCGACCATCTGCAGTTGTCCATTTTTTCTGTGTCGGCCTTCCCTGTGTCTAGTCCAATTTGCAAGATAATTTGTTTCATCTTCAAAATCTGTTACTAATTTTGTTTCATTGATGGGGGATACATCAAGGCCCTCCTGTGACGATTTTTGTTCCGTCGACTTCAGCTCATTATCCAGAATCAAGACTTAGAAATTCTTTGGTACCTTGGAGCTTGCATGCCTCAATGGCAGGTTTCCTCACTTTCGACAGTGGGTTTACATCATTGACCCCTGATCGCAACATTCCATTGGATGTTAGACTTCAAATCATTTATTCACACTCGATGGATTGTACTATGGTACCTTGGGAGTCATTGACATCAATGGTGATTTCCCTCTCACTTGTTAATGGTTTCATCAATGACCGGTAATCAAGTGGTTTCTACTATGTTCAACTTCAACACATGTAATCACATGGTTAGATTCATACTTTGGGCAATGATATTGAAGACCCTGGATATCATATTTGTCTAGGTTGCGATGGAGTATGTATAATCTGTGACACATAGATCCACTATGTATGTCTCATGGCTATGTTGTCTCAATTTGAATATTTTTGCATAGATCCACAATGTATTCTTGGTGTCTATGCTATATTTTGACGGCATGGATCCATAGTGTATGATTGGTGTCCATGACCCAGGGCTACAATGGTCATTATTCTATGACCTGAGTATGGGAATGCCTACCTTAGAATTGGTACATATGATTTTCTGCAGATACTTGGTTGTTCACAGGTTTCCGATAAGGTGTGCTCCTGGTTCCCGACACACACATGCAGCTTACAAAGTATTTCGGCTATCACTGGTTCTAGCCTCATACTTTGGGGGGAATTATGTTACCCATGATTTTGGTCATCATGATGATGTATTGATGATGGTGTATTCAGACTCTTCATTAGAACTTTCTCCTGAGAAAAGTTACCTTCATCTCTTTCTAGAAATCACATTTTTGAGGACTGTTCGCAGGCTGCTAGTATATTTTCCTTGAGAATGCATGATTCTCGCAGGCTTCTTTAAGACAGGGTGCAAGAAGTTCGCACTGTTTTAAACTGCTAGGGTGCGAACTCTTTCTAAAGAAGGGAAAAAGATGAATTCTCGATGCTTCTAGAAGGGAATCTTCTAGAAGGATGAGATGGCATTCGAATGGTTATCCTAGTACTGGATTCCACGATATTTTTGGATCATTCCTATCCAAGTAACTAATTCATTCTCTCCTATATATTGAGGGAATTCTCATGGAAAAGGTTAAGAAAACAAGGTTAAACAAGATTTATTGGAGAATTGGTGAAAGATTGTGTGAAGGATTGAAGCTACAACAGCTAGGAAACTCCAACAAGTTTATTAAAGGTGGTTAATCTTCTTCATGCAAGTGAGAAAGTGTGTGTGTCGAAGCCAAGGTCCATTGAAAGGAAGTTTGCAACATCAAGGCTCAGGTTGTAATCTTTACTTTCTATTAATATGATACAGTAATATGTCCCTTTCCCATAAAGCTAATTCCACTTTATTGTATAACTCCTTGATCATATACATAGATTGACTGTTGAATAGATTGT
>WSFP011477769.1:0-16688 GCA_009831015.1 Picea engelmannii
GCTAAGTGCCACAAAAGTCTAGTTCATGTTGAACCAGGATATCATCGTTGATCACAAGCTAAAGCAACACCCTAAGGTGCTCTTCCAGTCGGTTGCACTACCTACCCAATCTGAGTTTATATACCCCTACAACTTCACTTCACCATGTCCAAGATATCTCAAACCATACTCCGTTGTGCCCCTCAAATACTTGAGCACATGTTTTGTTACTACCTAATTCTCTTGCCTTGGCTCCACCATTAATTGACTCAAGGTGTTCACTGCGAAACATATATATGGCTTGGTGTTGACCAAATTGTTAGATTTTCATTAGTTTCGTTAACATTAGATTTACCATAGCATTTTTATCTTCTTTTAACATTCAATAATCATATACTGAAATATATAAGTACAAGATAAACAAGCACAAGAAGACACAGATTTATCCTGGGAAAAACCCAGCCTACTTTTCTTAGAGAGAATATTCCAATACAACCATGAACAAGCTCTAATCACAAGAGCAAACCAACAATGAAGAACCCTAATAAAAAAATACTTATCTCTTCTTCTTGTCAAAACCCTAGCAAGGGTAGACAATTGGTCAACACCACAAAATTGTTACCAAGATAGCACACCATAGAGTTGGCACCAAGATAGGCGCATCACTCGAACTGACACCACAGAGCTGGCACCAAGATAGGCGCATCACTCGAACTGACACCACAGAGCTGGCACCATAGAGCTAGCGCCACTGGTAACTGCAACTACTACTGCAACTTCAACTGCTACGACAATTGGCACAAAGCAACTGGGCAGCACCACACAACCTTAGCGCAACTCTTCCAGAGGTAGCGCTCAAAAGAGATCATCAAGAACCATGAAGAATATCCTTCCCCAAGTGGGGCGCACTCTCTAAGAGAACCAGAAACCAAAAATAGCGAAACTGCAGTTGCAATTGCAACTGCCTAATGCACACTGCAGAAGGAGAATTGTGTGGTTGTACAAATGAACTGACCCAGACTTGTATTTATACTTATCTAGGCACCTATCTGGGGCTGGCTTCTTATTCTGGATCTTCATTATTTATGTGGGCCGATTTCTCTTCTTGGAAATTATATTTCCACTTTATTATTATTTCCTATGGACCGACTTCTCTTATGTAGTCTTATATTTTACTTTATTCTTTTCATGGGTGTTATTCAACTGTTCAATGGTCTTCCTTTGACTTCTTGGAATCTTCTTCTTCTCTAAGAAAAGTTGTCCAGAAAGAAATACCTCTCGCAACTACCAAAACATCAACACTCCCTCTTAGCTAGGGAGGTATCTTTCCACGATGTCTTCATCCAGTAGTCCACTGACTACTCTGCAATCAACTAGTAGCACACAGCTACTATCATGCCATCGATAGCTCAAATCATCCACCACTGTCTCTATGACTATGTTGCGATCAACCAGTAGCACACAACTACTTCCAAGTGGCCTGGTAGTCTCCTTGGAAATCAACTAGTAGCACACATCTACTACAATGCCATCCAATCTGCTGCCAAGTCACAGTAGTACACAACTATTGTCTAGTGGTACAACCATCGTAGTAGCACACAGCTATTGTCCAGTGACACACAGTCACCGCCAGTGGTACACAACCACTGTAGTAGCACACATCTACTGCCAGTGACAGTCATTGCCAGTGGTACACAACCACCGTAGTAGCACACAACTACTTTCTAGTGACACACTGTCAACACTAGTGGTACATGACCACCGTAGTAGCACACAGTTATTGTCCAGTGACACAGTGACTGCCAGTGGTACACAACCACCGTAGTAGCACACAACCATTGTTGTTGCTCTGATACCATGTTAGATTTTCATTAGTTTCTTTAACATTAGATTTACCATAGCATTATTATCTTCTTTTAACATTCAATAATCATATACTGAAATATATAAGCAACAAATAAACAAACACAAGAATACACAAAGATTTATCCTGGGAAAAACTCAACCAACTTTTCTTAGAGAGAATATTCCAATACAACCATGAACAAGCTCTAATCACAAGAGCAAACCAACAATGAAGAACCTTAATAATAAATACTTATATCGTCTTCTTGTCAAAACCCTAGCAAGGGTAGACAATTGATCAACACCACAGAACCGGTACCAAGATAGCACACCACAGAATTGGCACCAAGATAGGCGTGTCACTAGAACTAACGCCACAGAACTAGCATCATTGGTAACTGCAACTGCTATGACAACTAGAACGAAGCAACTGGGCAGCACCACACAACCTTAGCGCAACTCTTCCAGAGGTAGCACTCAAGAGAGATCACCAAGAACCATCAAGAATATCCTTCCCCAAGTGGAGCACACTCTCCAAAAGAACCAGAAATAGCGAAACTGCAGTTGCAATTGTCTAGTGCGCACTACAGAAGGAGAATTATGTGGTTGTACAAATGAACTGACCTAGACTTGTATTTATACTAATATGGGCGCTTGTGTAGGGTCGACTTCTTATTCTGGGTCTTCATTATTTCTGTGGGTCGACTTCTCTTCCTGGAAATTATATTTCCACTTTATTATTATTTCTTGTGGGAGGACTTCTCTTCTATGGTCTTCTATTTTACTTTATTCTTTTCCGAGGTGTTCTTCAACTGTTCAATGGTCTTCCTTTGACTTCTTGGAATTTTCTTCTTCTCTAAGAAAAGTTTTCCAGGAGGAAATACCTCCCGCAGCTACCAAAACATCAACACAAATACATCAAAGAACCTATCAGTTGCATGTACAACGTGGGATCCACCAACTCTGAATTTGAAGTCATTACCTTCTTCGGATTATTGGTCATGGGTGTGGCCATAGGTTTGCAGTCCTCCATCCGAAACATGTTCATGCTTTGAACTACATACTTACCCTGCCCAAGAAAAATCTCCCTTGGTCTTTGCCAAACCTTCAATCCCAAGAAGTAATGCATCATGTCGATGTCCATTTCAAACTCAAGTGCCATGTCAGAAACAAATCATCTACATACAACACCAAAATAACCAAATCAGTCTGAACAAATATATAATATAAGTTATGATCTGCTTCACTTTTGGTGAAGCCCATACTCTGTAGATATTCGTCAATCTTAGAATACCATGCTCTTGATGCCTGCTTGAGTCCATATAAGGATTTCTTGCACACATGGAACTCCTTCCCACTTACCTCAAAGCCCAGAGGATGCTCTATATACACTTCTACCTCAATGATCCCATTAAGGAAAGTTGTCTTCACATCCATCTGTTGTATCCTCCATCCCATAAATGAAGCCAAGGACATAATTGCTCTAATGGAAGTGTATCTAGCGACTGGAGCAAATATCTCCTCATAGTCCACTCCCTCTTTGTGGGAGAGCCCTCTCGCCACAAACCTCGCTTTGAACTTCTCAATGTTGCCATCTGCAGGATGCTTGATCTTGTAGAGCCACCAAGAGCTCACAACTGACTTCCCTTCCAGTCTCAGCACTTGTCCCAGACATCATTCTTCATAATGGAGGTGTACCTCTCCACCATGACATCCCGCCATACATGTTGGTTTGTTTCCTCCTAAAAACTGAGGATCGGAATCTAGAATGATGTTCATTAATCCCATATAGTATGGAAACTTCTTTAGAGGTATGCTCTTTCTGAATGTGCTCCTAGGAGTCTCAACATACTCCTCAACATCCCTCAATGTTTGACTAAATCATCGAGGTCTTCTGACAAAAGTGGAAGGGGCTCCTATCTCCCCCTGTTCACTTGAAGGTTGTTGTACTACCCTGGAAATCACTAGTGACCTCAACTCAACCTTTGAAGCTTCTCGTTCTTCATCCTCTGCCACTTGAGTAGGCTCATGAGACTTCTTGGATGCAAAGTCTTCCTCAAACCTTACATCCTTGTTTACTATTGTCTTCCTTTGCTTTGGAATATAGACCCTATAAGCCTTTAAAGTCTCATTGTAACCCACAAACAAACCCTTTCTTCTAGAGTGTTCCAACTTGGTCCTCTTCTCTATTGGTACATGGATATAAATTGGACAACCAAATAAGTGGAAATGACTCACCTATGGCTTCACATCGGTGAATGCCTCCTTTAATGTCTTGTCTTCCAAGATCTTATGAGGACACCGGTTCTGGATGTAAATTGTTGTGTTACATGCCTCTGCCCAAATAATCATGGGCAAGTCCTAGTCATGTATCATGGCCTTGGCAACCCCTATCATGGATTGATTCTTCCTCTCTACAACCCCATTATGTTGTGGGTTATATGGAACTGTCAACTCCCTCTTGATTTATGCCTCCTTGTAGAAACCCTCGAACTCCATGGAGGTATACTCTACCCCATTGTTTGATCTCAAGACTTTGATCTTCTTCCCTCTCTAGTTTTCAACTAGAGCTTTGAACTACTAAAACCTGCTAAAAACGTCATTCTTGATCTTTAATAAGTAGATCCAAGTCTTGCAAGAGAAATCACCAATAAAGGAAACATAATACATGCTTCTTGTCATTGACATTGTTGACATTGGTCCACAAACATCTGAATGTACTAGTTCTAGAATCCCCTTGTACCTATGCTTGTTGCTTGGGAAAACAAACTTGGCATGCTTTCCAAGCGTGCACCCTCTACATACACCATGCTGCTCAATATTGAACTCTGGAAAACATGTGACTATCTCCCTCAAAATAGGCAACACCATGTGATGCAGGTGCCCCATCCTTTTGTGTCAGAACTCGCACAAGTTGTCATTATTATGCACCAAGGCTCAAACAGGTTCACCCTACAACTTATACAAATTACCTTCTCTAACCCCTATTACCTGAGTTGTATCTGGGCTAGAATCCTTCGACTTGATGAAGACTTGCTAGTTCTTGAACTCCACTACAAATCCTTTATCTTCCATAACCGAAACTGAAAGCAAATTCTTCTTGAGACCTAGTACAAACAAAACATTGTCAAAATCTAAAAACTTCCCCGACTGGAGTTGGAAGAGAATAGTACCAACTCTTGCTACTAGGTACATGGCATCATCACCAAGCTCAACCTATACTCTTGTGTCCTACTTCTTTAGACTAGAAAACAACTATCGCATTGATGTCATATGTCAAGATGCCTCGTTGTCCACATACCATGCATTCCTCGAAATCGCGTTGTTAGAAAGGAAAGATACCAATGAGAAATCCTTCTCGAACTTCGCAGCAAACTCGATCATATGAGTTTTTGCAGAGGCTACATATTTATGTCGTTGCTTCCCTTTACCCTTTTTCTTATATGGACACTATGATGCATAATTACCTTGCTTATGATAATTGAAGCACTTGATTTTAGTAAAGTCCTTATTTCCTAGTTGTGAGGTTGACTCCTCACTCTTTCCCTTACCCTTGTTGGGTCCTTTGCCCTTATTTGACTGACCAAATAGAACTAGGTTCTCTTCACCATCCTTCTTGTAGATCTTTGACTCCATATGAGTCTCCTCCTAGATACAGTCATCCCAAAGCCTCTCAAAGTCGGGAAGGTTTTCTCGAGCATAAATACCTTTGACAAATACTTCTCATGAAGATGGAAATCCATTCAATGCCACGTTCACTAGTTCTGTATCTTCAACCTTTTCTCTAACTGTTGCAAGTTGATCATGAATTTGTGTGATCTTCATAAGGTAATTGGTTACTGTGTCTGATCTAGTCATCACTATGGATCTAAGTTTGTTCCACAATATCATCTTCTTGTTTATGTTCAAACTTTGGTAGAGACTAACCAGGGCATCGAACATCTCCTTTGTTGTCTTCTTCTCAGACACATGAGGGATCAAATAATCCTTTATGGCACTCAAGATCATCTGCTTGGCCTTCACTACCCTCTTGTTGTGAGCTACCAACTCCTATGAATCTGTAGAAGTAGTTTGACGATATCTCAAAGATCATTATCTTCTAGTAATAGTGTAACCCTCACCTTCCATGATAAGAAATTTGAGGCACCATCCAATCTATCATCAAACCTAAGGCTAGTCGATGCCATCTCTGAGATCCACTACTCAAACTCCCAAATCTGAAAATGAAACTTTGAAACCCTCTCATTGTCAGTCCTCCTTCCCTACAGTTGCTTTACCACTGCAAATTCTAGAAAATATCAATCAGAGAAATAAACTCTAATACAATGTGAAAACTCTCAAGCCCTAGGTGACTAAAGTCCTTAGGATCTCAATCAAACAAATAGATTGTTGAATTTAATTAGTGCAGAAATAAATTTTAGACCATAGCATTAATCACACAATAGTTGGAAATCAAATAGCAAAAGAATAAAATCAATTACACACATACACAAGTAATTACTCCTTCAAATCTAGCTTTTCATTCCTTCAAAAAACTTACAAGGAAACCTCCACAAGCTGTCCAAAAAACAGCACTACACAAATACCGAAAAACACCTCAAACTAAGAGGAACAATATGTTGAGAAACTACAACCTGTTGTACTATTGTACAGCCTACCCATACAAACTGTACGAATGTTTGTACGACTCTGTACAACTATACGGATCCATACAGTACTATTTGTACGATTGTATGAACTTTCGTACTGTTGTACAGAACTATTCCGTACAACTATACGGGCTCAACCTGCTCAACTGTTCTGTGTGTATGAACTCTCTATCTTGACATGTCTTTACAGTTTTAGTTGAAACCAAAACCCTAATCTATTTTTGAGATTACTCCTAGTCTAAGTCAGGTATACACAAAATACACTTTCCAGACTCAATTGCTAAAAAAAAAGACTTAACTTTTCAACTAAAGTGAATTACAAAATAGAAGTTACCTTTCAAAATTAGAATTACTTTTCGAAAATAGAAGTACTTTTTTGAAAATATCTCAAACTAATTCCTAACCTAGCTATAATTCTCAACATACAAAATTGTACCAAAATTATAAATAACAATGATTTGGACAAAAAGTCGGTCTCCACCGATCAATATATTGTATCCACTATACAAATATTTTCCTGAATATTAAAAACATGCAGCTGCATAATGAACATCAATAGTGACTAGTGTGCCAGCTATTAGGAATGTGGCTTGCTGAGGGGATACACTATTAATACACATTACATCAATTCATGGGAATAATATTATTACTGGCTCAATATCTCAAGCCCCGACACGTAAAAAGCTCTGAAAATTCCGTAGATACTTGCATAGGAGTAATAAGGAATTGATTAATTTGATCAAAGAAAAATTTGCAGAAAAAAGAGCAGCAAAAGCTTTATTTTGCCAAAAACAACATGAAAATCCAATAAGCAGCATTAACCAAAGATTAATTAAGAAAAGCAGTTCTGACATAAAAGACGATAGAAGTCTTATGAGAATCAACTGAAAATTCATTAACGGTCTTATTTTATTGGGATTGACTTCCATGACAAGACAGAAATATGAAACTTGAATAACTAAGAAATAATACACCTTGTTCATGTTTTACATAATAAAAACATTGAACTTTATTAATCTGTCTTAAGGTCTCACAACTATGGAATGTTGAAAAACAAGGGTTGACACATGCCTCAGCCCAATCAAGCCCGAACATATTCATTAGTCATGAAAATCTGTAGATCATCAAGGAGCTCCAATGTGTGCCAAAAAATCCTTGTAGACCTACAAAGAACCATAAACCCAATCATTAACACTTCAATCTAATATGTAAAAACAATTCAGGGCATACATTTTTATGTGGGAAAGACATCAGCAAAAGAAAGGAGGAGAGTATTAATGTGGAACAAAATCCCATTAGTAAAGGAAACAGAGAAATAATAAGACCAACCTAATATTGGCCCAAACTACAACCATTAATTAAAACGTCTCTGCGAATCTCTATGTAAATCAATTAGTTACCTCGTTCTTCAACCAGACAGTTCAGCTCACTTTTTGGATAGAATTAAAATAAGTAATTAGTTCTGAAAATATTTGGGCCTTTGGTCAAGCGAAGCCACTATTATCAAGTACAAAGGAGACTGAGATATGCAGATTTTTAAAATGTGTATGGACATGTACAAACACTCTAGTATGAATCCATGGCAACTGATTACCATTATAATCCAGGGTATTTATTTGGTGACAGTCAAGTATGAGGAGCTGCAAAGTTGATTTAGAGCAGGAAACTATGATGAAGGACATGATTAGTTGGTGGATACGTCAAGGATGGCGTCAAGAATGGATTTTTTAGGGAGGCACATGCTTTCATTTTTTAAAGTATCCAAGTTTTTTTTGAATAATTTTTGCTATTATAATGTTATTTTGAGAATCCATAATTTTTGGATTATTAAAATTAGAAATTTACACCTACATCAACCTTAGAGCTCTTTGATCTATCCAGTCTTTATAGATGCAGCCCTTTTAGTTTTAATAAATATATATCATGTGAGATATACAATTCTAGATATTCACAACCGATCAAAGAGTTCAAAAAGTGTGCACACACTAGAGTCAGGAAGGGGGCCAGGCACGTGGGCATTGATGAGGAAGGGGTCATATTATATATGTATATATACTATATCTAATATCTACATATATAATTTTCTCTCTCTCTCTATATATATATATGAAAAAATCTATCTATGTGTACATTCTTTCATACAGCCTCAACTTTTGTTCTTGCAAACTCACTCTGGGAGTCTGAATGCATAATCCATGTGGGCCTAGTAAGCTCATGTAAGAGATACCCACAATCCCTGACAAACATACAAGACATGAGCCTTACAAAAATGCAAGGAGTGAGCCCTACGTGCCTACATTTATGTGAAGGTAAGCACCAAGAGGAGCAAACCTTAAACACATAATGACTTCCATGCATTTAGTAGTATATTGTCAATTATTTGACAAAGGCCAGTACCAGCGGCCTTCTTAAGCCCCGACTTTGTGGACTTGCATTGCATAATTCTTGTGGGTTCATAAGGCACAAATATGACCTTATTTAAATGAAAACTACAATAAATATAATATCCGTTAAGTATCATCTCATGTCAATTTTTTTTACACAAGCTTATACAAATGTATGTGCGTATCTATGAATATTGCATATATAGGACAAATCTACATGTTCATGCATCAATACCATTGTCAAGATCGCCAATCTGTTTAATCAGACTTATGAAAATAGAGGGTCTAAGAAGTATAATCCCTATGGACCTCTATGATATGAGTTTCCTAGACTTGCAAGGCACAAAAGGCATACACTACATAACTACTACATCCCTTGAGGAAACAAAGATTAGTCCAATGATATACAAATTGTATGGCATGTTGGTGTGATTGTACCCATATTATAGCATAGCAAAAGGAGAAACGAGAGAGTAAACTTAACACACTATTTCATTAGCTTAATTGCTACCCAATAGGCATAGGAATAACAGTATATACAACCCGCAAGTCTCTGGGCTCTCCACCAATTTTCTAACTTTGGTGGGATTCTCCATGCCAAGTGTTCACGACATACTTCTTGATGACATATCCTTAAAACTTTTACATATCACATACTCTCTTGCACATTATGACATTACACATAAATTATAATTGATTCCTCTCCAGGGCATGTCAAGATCGAGTAGAACCCATTACCTAGGACTTAAACATACCTTGGCCACACAAATCAACTATGTAGTCCGAAAAGACCATTACATTAATGTGACTAACCATGACCATATCAAACAATTATCATTGCTAACATGGTCCCACCACTCTACTCAACCACAATTATAAAGGTTAATAACTATACATGTCAGGGAGACTCCATAATCAAAAAATAAAATCGTATCTTTCCTACAAGGCCCAAATGGTTGGAGATGTGTTATATTCTTTTCATGCAGACTATGCATTCATGCACAAGGTGTTAGCTACATGTGGATTGTTCACTCATCCATGAGCCCTAGCTAGGGTTCCGGGCAATGCACCAAAAAAAAGGGTTTTCCTTTTGCTATTTATGCTTTTTGGGCCACAATGGTTTTCAACCCATTGTAATCTAAACCCAATTTAGGGATTAGAGTTGTAATCTAATATGAGTTAGTGGATTAGGGTTGTAATCTAATTTGAATTAACAGATTAGGGTTTTGGATGTTGTTGAATACTTAAATGTTGTATTGTGAACAATTAAGTTAGTACACTGAAGAAGATAGAGGTGTGGTTCTTTCCCAGTTAAGGGTTTCCGGTGTCAATCTTCGTGTACCGTGTATCTATGCCATTATTTACTTTTGTTTTTCTTAAGAATTTGTATGCATCAGTTCACTTGAAAAGGATTAAGACTTGCGCAAACAACCTACACTCCATACCGTTATAGACTTGCAAGGTACAAAGATCAATGCAAAATACACAAATAACCCTAAATAAAATATAATGACTCATACATAACATGTACCCTAGTGTCTCTATTATTTGATAGAAGCTCATACTCATGTCTTTGTACATACATAGACACAAACTAGTACTTAACCATGTCAAATAATAGCCCTAAAAGACCTCCACAATATATTTAGGTTGATTTTCAAACCTTATGGGCCCTTTGGGATCTAGAATCCCTTCAAAATATCGTATTTGATTTGCATAAATGAAATTAAAATTAAACAGCATTGAAAAAATCAAGGCATTTTTAATGGTAATTACAGTTTGAATAACTGCAAACAAAAAATAATGTGCATACTAGCTTCTATAATTAAAATTTTTGGAAAGCAAAAGTAATAGTGTCAAATTGATAGCTATGATTATGATTATTGAATTTGGACAACTTAGTTACTTGACTTTTATTTGAAAGTTGCTATAGAGAAGCATGCCCCAAGGTAAGGGCCTGCAACACATAGCACATACTTTATTCAACTTAAGTGCCAAGTCTAAGGGGTATCTATTCCAACAAATCACTCAAGATGCACCCAACCTCATCACTTAATTGAAACATGCCATTTAGGCAAGGTAGACCACAACACGAAAGAAACCATAGTGGATGGCTTTTAATATTCCATCAACCTCCTCAGTGAAGCAAGGCCTCATTGGTAGTTAATAGATTTAACATTCAATATCACTTTACTCAATGTTAAAAACCATTGATATAATGATGATAAATCAAGACACCAATAAGAGAAATAAAATCAAGGTCCCCCTAAATTAAAAAACTCAGTGTCAACATCAAATATAAGATATATGCCTCTTTTAACCTATTACAAATACGAAATTTTTTCTAGATTTTAGATGACTTAACTTTAGAAAAGAGGACCTTCAACCTACAAAAACAAAACTATGTTCCACCAAGTTTCGAGGATGTAGAGGCATGGGAGTGGGGAAAGGCACTAGAAGGACGTGTGGCGACAACCTACAAATTTTAGGAGCATCATGTGGAACGGGGGGCATTGTTTCCCTAACATAGGGGACCCCATATTTAAAATTATAAGAGAAATAAAAATTTGAAAGACATGAAACTACAAAATAATAAATGCAACATCTCAAGACTAATTGGAGTTCATCAATAAAAATTCATCATTATGAATTCAAATTTGTAAATGATAAAAACACAATTCATCAACCACCATTTTATTTGATATTTTGCATTGACCCAATGATACATGCACATCAAACTTTCAAATTTATAACTTCTAACAAACTGAAATACATTGATTTAGGTTCTATATAGTACTAAGTAACTACTGAAATAGTAAATTACTAAATAGTAAAGAGTCAAAGACTTAGTCATCGGTATCTAAAGCAAAAAACTAAATATCAACGATGGGCAGTGAAAAATAGCTAAAATAAATCAACATAAAATGAGCATCAAGGAGCCAATGCCACTGATTGCACTTCTACATCCATCTGTTGTATGAAGTCATTGGGACCATCAATGGGAGTGTCACTAACTGAATTGAAGTCACTCACATGAGTAATCAATGACACAACAACAAAACCATGTTGCACCTCATCCCGTCCATCCTCCTCTAGATCGACATCCCATCATGTTGTTGGTCCCCTTCAATACTTTGGTGTCTTCCTATGCACAAGACGTAGGGCATTATGCACTACAACTAGCTTCTAAGCTCTCCTAGAGGTAAAGTCTATTCCTCTTGATAGAGTGGATAAAGTTATATGTGGACCAATTCCTCTCTATTGTGGAGGAGCTAGCAATATGAGACAACAAGAAAATAGCAAGATATTAGATCTTTAGAGCATCATCCCCATGCACATCCCCCAACCAATTGGGTCATCCTAACCTATGTCTCTATGATCTTCCTTCGCATCAAGCTTGTCGAAGGGGCCCAAGAGACCTAAAAACTTAATCCATTGTCCTCGAAGTGCTCTCCCCTCCTCTGCATTGTACATCTTTGTAATGGCAGTGTGAAATCCCTTCTTGATCTCATGACCATCAATGGGTAGAATTCTACCAAGCCTTTCCATATACCATTTTGGGTTAAGCGCATACATTGTCATGTGCAAAGGTGTGTTCATTCTCTCCCACCTACATTAAATAATGGGTTGAATCTAGTTCATATAGAACTCTAAGAAAGGCTCTTTCTAATGAATGGTTGCCTTTACTTGACCCAACATGCTATCAAAAGTCTCGTATATTTCTCCAAGACTAGGAGCATCTATGTCACTGTAGCCTATGATCTCAACTATAGGACCTGTTTTCCCCTGCCCTAGGGATAACTAAGGAGATTGTGTCTCGAGCCCCACAAGTCCTAGACATGGAGTGTCGAGAGTCGGATGACTTGAGCATGGCCCCGGAGGGCCCCTCTTTTCTTCAGTGCAACCCCTTTATCAACAGCAGCAATATCCATCCCACCAACCTAGTCCTGAAGTAGCAGTAAGTCTTGCTCCATTAGGTAATGAGTCCAGGTATCATGGTATGTGTCACTCTGATTATTGAAGCACTTGAATATGTTGCATTGAATTCTCCTTCATTTCATAATGTTTGCTTGGAAATTATTCTCTTTAACTTGTTCATACCTGGAAGGGTGACATGATGCCCTAGTAAGTTGATCTCCCTTTAGGATGGGTTGCCACTGGGTGGGTCTATGAATGGTCATCGTCCATTCCTTCCATACTTACCACTTTCCATCTTTATTCCTCTCATTTCCCCCCTACCTTTGTTCGAGCATTGAGATTTGCCACACTAGGAAGGGTTGTACCTTGCCTTGTGAGAAGAGGGGGCTAAAGGCCCAAAGGGTAAAAGTAGCTGGCAAGAGTTAAAAGCCAAAATGAAACCTTTGAGATGCTTCGCCTAGGGATTCCCGAGAAAGCAGTAAAAAGCTTCTCAATAAGAAAACAGAACCCATAAGATAAATAAACACTCAAGGTATTAGTTGGTGGATGGGAGGTCTCATCATGAGTCGGCCTATTATGACCATGGGCATGTAGCGGTATGACACTACCATCTATCTTGTCACCAAACCAGGGTAGTGGCTCTTGGTGGCATAGCCAAGAGAAAGAGGGTCTCATCACGAGCCAGCCTTCTCATCTCCGTGAAATGCTTGTGGATAATGTTTTCACCTCTGGTCACCAAGCCAGGGCAGTGTCCATCAACTCTTCCCTTGAAGCATAAAAGAAAAAGATCAAAAGCAATGAAGCTAAGAATAAAAGGCATTGAATGGGCTAGGAAAAATGGCATCTATGACAAGGTGCAGCTCGCCCTCTACAAAGGCACCCACAGGTAAGATCTCCATTTCCCTGTTATCACTGCACTGCATGCCCAAACACTTACCCCACGCCACCTCACACACACTTACATGAACTAGATTGGTTCTCACCTGGGAAACACCCCAAACTTAAGGAGGATTAGCCCAATAGGACACCTTGAGACCTTCTCCAACCCTGATTTATTAAATTGCATAACGTCTTTGAGCATTTGTCTAGGTAAAGGGGGGTTTGATGCACATGTTTGGGTAATTTAATTATTGGATGTGATTTACATGTTATGATCCCTGTTACTTATGAACCCCTGGAGGGCGTACTTGTTGCTGCTGCAGGACTTTGCCCAGTGGACAGGTACACATGGGGGAATGATTAGCTCGAACCTCCATGGCGCTGAAAGCCCACAGATGGATGTTGTAACCCCAGCCAAGGGCAAGAAGACATCAGAGACTTGCACCAAGAAGAAAGAAGGAAGTTGCCCTTGGAGACACCCTGGCAAACCTAGACCCAGGGGGATCTTGCTCTTCCACCTGGACGTTGACCTTTGAGAGCCCATGACGTCACCATCATGACCCTGGATGTCATCCAGAGCTAGGGTTTTCATTTTGAGGGCAGTTGTGAACCGGTTGGCACGTGTGGGCATCATTCAAGGCCTTTGGAGGCCAAGCGTTCTGCATCTAGAGCCCAACGTTCCACCTTGGGGGTCCAACGTCATCCTAGAAGGGCATGACGTCACCCTTAGGGATGATTTTACATGTTAATTAATTTTATTTATTCCAAATTTGAATTTATTTGTAAATTGGCCAGGTCGGCCTTATTTTGACCTGAAAATTAATTAAAGGTCAAAATTTTGTATAAATAAACATAAAGTACATTCATTTTTTACATCACAACTCCTCACACAAGAGGAGAGGTCTGAAATTTGCGCCCTAGAAGGGCTCTTAGCTGAAATTGTGAGGCGCACTCTTGTATAAGGCTGATTTTTTGCAAGTTGCATCAATCTTGGAAGCTTTTATGGATCTTGCATGGTATTTCATGATCATTCTTGGTGCAAGTCAGTAAAATCTGCATTTTTGTCATTTATTGAATGGTTTATGTATGGTTTTATTTGCTCATACAAGATTATGAAATTGCATGATATGCTTAATGCTTGAAGTAAGGAACTTAAATTGCTACTTTCTTACTTTCTATTTGCCAAGCTTTTCATTGAATTGATCTAGTGATTAGTGAAACCATGGAGCCCTAGTCTCCTAGCACTCTAAGGTTTTGACCTAGTTATCTTTGCCTAAATTCTTATCCCATAAGAAGCCAAAGGAGAGCAAGGTGCTAGGGCCTAGAATTGCCTACACCCTAGTATCTTGTTTTCTTGAGGAAAATGCATAGGGGGACTTAAGTTACTACTTCTCTTATGCACTCCTCTTGAACTTTTGGGCACTATCAAAATTGATTTGCATCCTTAGAAGAAGCCATCCACTTGACTCCATAAGCCCTAGAAGGCACTAGTTTTAGCCTCTCTCTTATTGAAGGATTGATTGAACACTCAAACTCACTTCCTTGAAGATTTTGCTTACTTCTACTAACTCTTAAATAGACTAATTCACTAGTTAACTTGCTGCTGTTCCAAATCACTGCTACAGCCATACTAACCTACATTAATTTGTTGCATACACTTACATAACTTGTATCTAACTCACTCAGAAATTGCTTGTGACAATTGCCAAACAATCTACTTGATAAATGCTAAGTTTACATGGTGTTTTCTTGCAATTCTGAGCACTAGAACTTGCTGCTGTTACAAAAGATTGCTACAGCCATCTAACTGCAGCAAATTCTCTGCATAATTGATATTTAAGGCTAGCCATACATTGCCCAAATTGCTTGTGACAATTGATTATCATTCTGCCTAGTTAAAGCTACATTTTCTTGTCTTTTTCAAGCAATTTCAAGGCATATTTTTTGCAGCTGTTACAAAATACTTATTGTTGTTGTAAACTAATATATTGCTGCAATTTTATATCAGCTAGTTTATTTCTCGAAGGTTCATGGTCTTATGAAGCACTAACATCATTTTTGTACTTGAAAGCTGCTGTATTTTCTTTGTTGTCTTGTTCGGGGCAGGTACACTCCATTTTTACTATTGCTTCATCCCTTAAAAACCCAACGAACCTTTTGACTTGAGTGACCAGTGAGAGGGGGATTTTCTTGCATCCTTGCCTTAGTTATCAGCCTTTTGGGACACTGGGGACGTTTCCCCTGGGGTAATCTTGATATACTCCTAAATAGAAAGGGGTTTCCTATTAAGATGACAGTGATAGGTCACCCCCTGTTACGCCAATATTACATCACTTGCCTTGGGCTTTGGGCAAGTACACATTGTGCAATAACAGGACCTAACAATGACACCAAATAATTGCAATCTACCCACCAATCATTATCCAATACCTAAACCCTAATCCTTCTTCTCCTCATCTATCTTGAATTCTTTGGAATCGCAACCATGGCTTGCTATGGTGATTGCACATCCAACATCCTCTCTAGTAAGAGGTAATAGTTGGCATATCTAGTAGCTATGGTGAGCCCTATACAAGTCTAAGGAAGTGTGGTAGTTGCAGATAAACATATGCACATCTCTCGTCATTGTAACCATGTTGGATACCCATTAATTTTTCTTAAGTCTTTCAACACATTGTCAAGTGGATGCACACAAGGGGTCCAAAAAAATGCTTGTATTTACTCTAAACTAGTAACCATTGTTAGAATATAAGGCTTACATGTGTAATGAAGTCACTTTTAATGACATTAGGGTTTTCGTTTATTATTAGCTTTAGGGTTTTGGACAATTATCACCTCTCAAACTCTATACAAGAGAGGCGAAGTAATTGTGTCAATTAATTGTGTTATTGTGTGTATCTTCGTCTGAACTCTCTCTAGGGTTTGGAGATTTAGGAATATAGCTCAATTTCGTACTATGGTATCAAAGCATGGAAATTGGGAATCCAAGTAGATAAAGAAGCATGATTTGATATTCGAGTTGCCTTTGATACTT
>ML879683.1:4719-15694 GCA_009831015.1 Picea engelmannii
ATATATATCAAATTTTATTTAAATTCATAATAAAACTATTTTTTTTTAAATAAATTTTATTTATATATTTAAAACTATATAATAAAATTAAAACTCCCC
Source organism: Picea engelmannii (assembly GCA_009831015.1). Taxonomy (NCBI): domain Eukaryota; kingdom Viridiplantae; phylum Streptophyta; class Pinopsida; order Pinales; family Pinaceae; genus Picea; species Picea engelmannii. The sequence goes on from ML879683.1 coordinate 4,819, forward strand.
CAGCCCTTAAGGGTCACTGGACCTTTTTAATTGCATAACGTCAACATCTGGAGGAAGAAATGTGCATAACTTCACCATTGAGAGTGACAGGGACTCATTATTAGTCCAAAAAGCCCGTGCCAGAAGGAGGCCTAATTGGGGGCCTCCGAGGCCAAATTGGCCCAGATGAGGAAAACCCATTTTAGCTACAGGTATGTAGGCATGTAAAAACCTATCAATTCTAGTTTCCATCCCATAATTTTTCCATGATCAGTCTCTCGACCCAATCCTTCCTATGTACCTTTCTGGGGCCATATCTTACTCATCCGGAGTCAGATTTGCGCCAAATGAAAGGAAGTGGAAAGGTAGCGAACATAGATACAACATGGGAACAAAAAAAAATTGTTTTGTGGCTGTTTGATATAAGGGAAAATCCTCTCAAGGTTCAAGCCCAAAGGGTCCCCTCACCGAAACAAGCCTAAATTGAAGCCATGCTTTGACCATCTCATAGCGAAACTTATAGGAAGAAAAGGGGGGGTATAATCAGGTCTGAAAAGTGCCTAAACAAAAGGCATTTCATTACATAGAACAACCAAATCCCAAAGGCCCCTTGCCCTCCTAAGAAACTCTACAATTTCCCCACACCTTGGGGCTTTATCCCAGTGAATTCGACAACCATGGATGGCCTAGAACTATCCTAAATAACCTCACCTATAGCTGCAAAAATGGAAGCAATCAAAGAGTCTTTGGAATGGCACAAATCCAAAGGAAAATGGTGATGCAACATATTAATTGTTTCATTTTATGAAAAAATGTTTTTTGTAATACGTAGTCTTGAATAATTTACTTTTGGCATGTATACAATGTAATTAAGAGGTCAAATAAGATTTGATTTGATCCCTTTTGGATAAGATTCCCTTTTAGGATAAGTTTACTTTTGGTAAAAAACAAAAACACTTCAGGGTTGGTCCACTTGTCACTTTTCCAAAAGTGACAAGTGTCTTGTGACCTAACCCTAAGCCTTCACCTCTCCTTCATAAATAAGAGGGTTGACATTTTAAAAAGGGAGAATCAATATAGTAACAAAGCTCTGCTGAAACTTTCCAAGACTCTTTGTGTGTGTGATACTTGTTGAATTTTAGTTGTTGGATATGTCACTTGTTGGTTAAGGGTTGAGGGGTAGAAGTAAATACTTGTTATGTTAGCTATCTCCAGGAGGGATTGGTTAGCTAGGTTTTTGTTGTTTCTCCCTTGGGTTTAACTTACTTTCTTTCATTTTCTACAACTTTGTTTAACTTGTTTGAAGTATTTTGGTGCAGATTTTCTGAAGTCCTTAGATGTTTTCAGCCTTAGTTAGTGGTCAAGATTCCTAGGACTCCTTAGGACAACCTTGAAATAAGCCTCTTAGATTGTTTTTCACACTTGTTTGATTCCTTATCTTATTCATGTACATTTCTGTTATGTTTTCCTACTTTTAACCTTGATGTTCCAAATAGGAAAATTGACCATTTTGGTCAATTTCCCCCTATGGGACATCCATCTTAGTTGGTTTTTATTTATCTTTTTTGTATAAATTTTTGTTTCATGTATTTAAGTCTTTTCATATATAAACACTAAAATTTTATTGTTTGCCTGCAAGGATACAATCCAGTCACCTACTCTGCTTCTCCTAAGCAGTTGGGGACCACCTAAATACCTATTTGAGGAAAAGGGGCCAGTAGTACAGCAAAGAAAAAACATCAAATGAGATCGGTAAATATACCCAATCACTTTCATATTCACCTTATATTCACTTTCACTCATTCCACAAATTTTGGCACATATACCCATGTTGATATGTTTTGCTTGTGTAGATAGTTTGAGTAGTTTACTTGTAAATTTTTGTTTATAAAATATGATCTGTACTTTCGTAAATAATCATCACTATTTCCAATTCCAATAAGTCAACTTACAATCCCCATATAAGGAATCTGTTGGGGATTTCAATCACATGGTGGCCTTGTGATGCAGAAGCATCATGCAAAGCCAAAGCATGCGACTAAGCCAAAGAAATAGCTGGACGCACGGAGGAAGAAAAAGAGCACATTTTCATAAGAACCGTTTTGAATTTTGAACTTAAAAGGCATTAATGTAATAGTTATGAAGAAGGCATACTTTTCATTTATATCTTGGAGGTTGTAAACAGATCTTGAGCGATTTCTCTCATCTGTAGCATATTAAGGCATTTAAGTCAGTTAAATGTAAGAGTAGGTAGATATGAATGTTAGATTAGATAGTTATAGAACATAGGAGGGAAAACGGATATAGACGCCCTCACTTTTGTATTATTGTATCATTATCATAGCACAAAAGAAGAGAGTTGCAGCAGAGAGTTGAAAGGAAAAACCCCATGTACAGGAGCTTTGAATTAATATACGAAGCTCTGAATTAGATTTCATGGTGTTACAATGTTTTCTGTTTATACATGGTAAATGTTATGCTTATGGTTGTTTATTCTCTCTGTTATGCATTTGTTTTAATACTGTGTGTATGTATGATTTCATATTGAATGTTTGAAGTCTGAGAGAGAGAGAGAATGAGTTTCAATTGTTTCTCTTCTTGAGTGAGAGAATTTCTTGCAAGGAGTGCAATGAAACATCCGTAAGGTGTGCGTTGACAAGAAGTCTGAGTTTTATCTCAGAAAGAGCAGAAGAGATATCGTTGTTCTCATTCCAGCAGAAGTGTAGGTGGAGCATAGAAGTCGTGCAAGGTGTGCGCAGGCTAGTCGAGGTCTTAAACTTATCAACTAAGGTTGAAAGGTAAAGGGTTGTTGTTGTAGAGGGTGCACAGAGTTGAAGAATCAAATACTTAGAAGTATTTGAAAGATTGTCACAAGGAGTGTGTGCAGGAGTTCTTTTGAGACTCAAGTTTGCAAGTGAAAGCTTAGGAGGGTTAGTCTCTTTGAAGTGTTAAAAGGGAGATGGAGTGAAGTCGCTTTGTAAAATCCAAGTTCAGATGAGGAACACTGGTTCAATTCGCAAAAGTATTCAAAGAAGGAACGAGTGGTTGAAATTCTCTGTGGAGAACTCGTGAAGTCACTGGGACCGTAGGATCCAGAGATGTTGCAAGGTGGATAGGGGAGGACAAACCATCACTTTGGTATCAGGAATCAATGTGGACCGTTGATTGTGACCTGTTTTGAGCCGTCAGATCATTTCGGTAATTCGGGATTCGGGATACTGCAAATCTGGATGTTAAGTAGCCAGGGGCCTTTGCATTGAAAAACCTCAGAGTTTCGAAACACGAAATATTTTGAAGTGGTGTTTCAAAATTTTGTTGTTTCAAGGTTTGGAAATTCAGGATTGTGGTGAAAGTGGTTTGGAATCGAGAGTCTCGAACTCCCGATACCCGAAAGTCCAAAATAACGTGGGTCGTCGTATCGGAAGGGCGACTATTAGCCATTGATTCCATAGGGGAGATGTTTCATAGTTCAGGGGTTGGAAAGACGAGAAGCCTCACATATGGATTCATGAAATCATGAAGTCCTAAACCCCAATGAAGTGAAAAGTCCATTGGGAAGCCAACCTTTGTTGAACACATCGAGATTCGGCATTTCGATGCTTTAGAAGACAAGGGATCGAGGTTCCTTACTCTAGAATTCATGAAGTCATGAAACACGATACAGGCATGGAGGAGGACGCGGTCAATCATTTCGAGTTTCATCATTTTGGGTTTTGGTGGGTTGAAGAGCCGAAAAATCGACAATGGAAATCACAATATCGCGAAACCCAAAAACCCGAATTAGGAAGGGTGCGAATTTATTGTGGTCAAGGAGACTTAGGTGACGCCTTGTGTTTGATCATGTGGGAACACTCATAAGGACCTATGGAAGAACACCATTGTGTGTGTGTGTGTTTCCCTGTGTGGAAATAAAAGAGTCCATTAGACTCAAGGGTAGATTTAGAACGATCCTGTGTGGATCTCGGCCTGAGGGCTGGAGGTCTGTGTTAGAGTGGTATCAGAGCTTGACTCTGTTTTTATATTTCAGATGGAGGAAGCAAGAGGAAGAAGAGTACTTTGATACACATCAAGTGGTATCAGAGCTACAGAACAAGTTCTTTGCTTTCTATAGCAGAGAAAAGAGGAACATTTTACAGCCATGCTTCCAAGAAGAAGAGACAGAGCAATGCCTGATCCAATAGTGGAAAGAGAAATGCGTGAACTACATGCCAGGCTTGATGCCATGGAGATAGCATAGAGGTGCATAGTTGACGTTGGGGATATCAGCGAGGATGAAAGTGAAAATGAAGCTGGAAACGAAGGAGAAGAAGTAACAGTCAAAGATGTTGCGGATGAACACCTATTCAGGGTTGTTGCAAGGATAGGTGCTAGAGCAAAAATGGACATTCCAGTGTATGAGGGAAACCTGGATGTTGAAGAACTTCTAGACTAGATTAGAGCTCTGGATAAATACTTAGACTATGAGGATGTCAAGGAAGACAAGAAAGTCAAACATGTCGTCACTAGACTAAAAGGGCATGCAACACTATGGTGGGATGAATTGCAGGCTAACAGATGCTGCAAAGGCAAGTAGAAAATCAAAAGCTGGGATAGAATGGTTGCGAAGATGAAATCCAAATTCATACCCAAGGATTATCAAATCACTTTGTTTCGGAGGATGCATAATTTGAGACAGAAGTTGATGTCAGTGAAAGAATACACTGAAGAATTCTACAAGATAAACATCAGAGTAGGTCATCGGGAAAGCGATGATGAAAAGTTTGCTAGGTATATGAATGGTCTACGATATGACATACAAGATGAGATGAGCATGATGACCCTTTGAAATGTGGAAGATGCTTACCAGATGGCTCTGAAAGCTGAAGAGAAGCTGAGCCGAAAGTAAGGTCAAAGAGGCTGAGGCAGAAGTCAGGCCAGAGGCAAAACAATTGCCCAAGACAAAACTCAGAGACCTAAAGAAGAGGGGAAGAAATCTCAACCTCAACATGAGAGAGGAGGAAGCTCACAGAGAGGGCAGTATGCTGATAGAAATAATTTTCCTCGAGCTAGAGGAAGAGTAAGAGGCCGAGGAGGTGAAGTGAAATGCTTTGTTTGTAGAGAAATTAGACATAAATACTATGAGTGTCTAGATAAGAAGAAAGAAGGTGGTGAGACTCACATTGCCAAAGCACAAGGATGGAATGTTGAGGCATAAGATGCTAAGGGCTAAAGATCCTTAATGGTGAGGAAAGTTCTCTTAATGCCAGAAAAGGAGGTAGAGAACCCAGCCCAAAGGAATAGTCTGTTTCGGACTGCTTGCAAAACAAAAGACAGAGTATGCAAAGTCATCGTGGACAGCGGTAGCACAGACAATCTCGTTTCTACAAAGATGATAGAAAAGCCAGAGCTGGAGACTATCGTACATCCAAGCCCATACAGAGTTTTGTGGCTACAAAAAGGACATCAGTTAAATGTCACTAAACAATGTTTAGTTGAATTTAAAATAGGGGGATATAAGGATGAAATATTATGTGATGTCATTCCCATGGATGTTTTTCATCTATTGCTGGGTAAACCATGGCATATGACAGGAATGTGATTCATGATGGGAGAAAGAACACATACACCCTGAAGAAAAATGGGAGAACGCACATGTTGCTATCGATTAAGAATAAAGAAGTGAAACCAAAGGTGAGCAACACTGTACTTCTCATGAATGGGAAGGAACTTCTTAATGAGGTTAAGAAGAAGGAAGACACACAATTTATTGTGGTCAGGAAGCCCATAATTGTTTTGACCAATACGAGGATAGATGATTTACCAGAAGAAATCCAGGAGTTGTTGCAAGAGTTTGTTGATATAGTAGTGGAAAAAATACTTTGTTCGTTGCCACCGATCAAGAGTATAAGCCATCACATTGATCTTATACCTAGAGCCAGTTTACCAAAAAAAGCAGTGTACAGATTGACGCCGTAGGAAAATGAAGAAGTTAAGAGACAAGTCCAGGAATTAATGGACAAAGGATTTATTATAGAGAGATTGAGTCCATGTGTTGTTCCAACAGTGCTTAGCCCAAAGAAAGATGGAGGTTGGAGAATGTGTATAGACTCAAGAGAAATCAATAAGATTACCATCAAATACAGATTTCCATTACCAAGGATGGACGATTTGATGGATTCCTTGAGTGGAGCAAGATTTTTTTCAAAGATTGATTTGAAAAGCGGATATCATCAGATTCACATGAGAGAAGGTGATGAATGGAAGACAACATTCAAGACGAATGAGGGGTTGTATGAATGGATTGTCATGCCATTTGGTTTAACGAATGCACCCAGTACTTTCATGAGATTGATGAACGAAGTCCTGAAGGATTTCATAGGGAAATTCATCATTGTATATCTTGATGACATATTAATTTTCAGCAAGACAGAAGCAGAACACTTAAGGCATTTAGCTGCAGTGATGAAGAGATTATAGCAAGAGAAATTGTTGATTAATATGAAGAAATCATCGTTTATGAGGACAAAACTCATTTATTTGGTTTTTTTTATCTCTGCAAATGAGTTGAAGATACTTGGAAAAGGTAAATGTGATTAAGAATTGTCCATCGCCGAAGAGTGTATTTGAAGTTCAAAGCTTCCATGGTTTGGTTAGCTTCTACAGGAAATTCATACAAAATTTCAATTGGATTAGCACACCAATGATGGATACGGTGAAGAAAATACATAAATATTTTCACTGGACTGAGGAAGTAGAGAAGAGTTTCAACCTGCTGAAGAAGAAGATCACTGAGCAACGAATTTTGGTTTTGCTAGATTTTAGCAAGACATTCCAAGTCAAGTGTGACGCGAGTGTATTTGCAATAAGAGTGGTCTTGAGCCAAGATGACAGACCAATCGCATACTTCAGTGAAAAACTGAATGAAGCGAAGGTTAAGTAGTCCACATATGACAAGAAATTCTATGCGGTCATACAGGCGCTGAAGAAATGGAGACATTATTTGGTTCCTAAAGAGTTTGTTTTGTACAGTGATAATCATGCTTTATAATTTGTGACTCAACAGGAGAAGTTGAACCAAAAACATGTTAAATGGGTTGAATTCATGCAGAATTTTACTTTTGTGATTAAGCATATTTCTGGAACTGCTAACAAAGTTGTTGATGCTTTGAGTAGGAAATGTTTGCTTATGCAGGAATTCAAAGTCAAAACTTTGGGTTTTGATAACCTGAAAGAAATGTATAGAGATGACCTAGATTTTAAGGAAGCATATGAGGCATCTGAGAATCCTATTCTCAGGGACAGAAGCCAGTGGACCAAATATATGATCCAGGATGGATTATTATTCAGGGGAAATCAGTTATGCATTCCAAAATTCTCCATGAGGGAGAACCTGCTGAAGGAAAAACACAATGGAGGATTGGTCGGACACTTCGGTCATGATAAGACGTTCTCAAAGTTAAATGGCTCATATTTTTGGCCAAGGATGAGGACAGATGTTAAGAAATTTGTGGACAAATGAAGGATTTGTCAGCACATAAAAGGGAAAAGGTAGAACACAGGGTTATACCATCCATTACCCATACCTGAGAGGCCGTGGGATGCAATGAGCATGGATTTTATATTGGGACTGCCAAGAATGCAAAGAGGCTATGATTCAATCTTTGTGGTAGTCGACAGATTTTCCAAGATGGCACATTTCATACCGTGCCAGAAAACCAGTGAAAACTCATATTGTGAACCTGTTTTTCAAGGAAGTCGTCAGACTTCACGGCTTGCCAAGGATTATAGTTTCTGATCAAGATACCAAGTTCGTGGGACATTTCTGAAGGAATTTATGGAAGAATATGGGGAAAATTTTGTCTTTTATCTCAACATATCATCCTTAGACGGATGGGCAGACAAAAGTCTTGAATAAGGGCTTGGGGGATTTTCTAAGGAGCTTAGTGACTGAACACCACATTCAATGGGATCACATTCTGCCACAGGCAAAATTCGCTTATAATGATTCACTCAACAGAAGCACAGGGCAGAGTCCATTCCAAATTGTATATGGAATGCATCCTAGGGGAGTTTCTGAATTGAAAGATTCGAAACAAGCTGAATTCAGGAGTGCTAGTGGAGAGAACTTTGCAGAGGGAATGAAGGAGCTTCATAGCCAAGTCAAAGAGCGATTGTAGAAGTCAAATCAAGAATACAAGTGCAGAGCAGATCAACATAGGCGAGAACTTCAATTTGAAGTTGGTGATCTAGTTCTTGCACATCTAAGGAAGGAAAGGTTCCCAAGGGGAACATATAACAAATTGAATATGAAAAAGATTGGACCATGCAAGGTCGTGAAGAAATTTGGGACAAATGCATATGAGATTGAATTACCCGATGGGATCAGAATTTCACCGATATTCAATGTTGTAGATTTGTACCCTTATAGAGCTGAAGAAGTAGGAGCAGAGGATGAACATACAAAAGTTCAATGGACAAAATAAATGTCTGTAGCTGAAAAGTCGTAGATGGAAAGCATAATTGACAAGAGGTTTAGAAAAAAGACCAGGAGGAAGGAGTATTTTGAATACTTGGTCAAATGGAAGGGACGTCCAGTTGAAGATGTCAGTTGGGAAGATGAAGCAGAAATTCAGAAGCATGGACAGACCTTGCAAGAGCTCATGAACATGATTTCATGAAAATTTTCAAGCGAGGGAGTATGATGTAGGAGCATCGGGCAAAGCCAAAGCACGCAACTAAGCCAAAGAAATAGCTGGACGCGTGGAGGAAGAAAAAGAGCACGTTTTCATAAGAACTGTTTTGAATTTTGAACTTAAAAGGAATTAATGTAATAGTTAGGTAGAGTGCGTACTTTGCATTTATATCTTGGAGGTTGTAAACAGATCTTGAGAGATTGCTCTCATCTGTAGAATGTTAAGGCATTTAAGTTTGTTAAATGTAAGAGTAGGTAGATATGAATGTTAGATTAGACAGTTATAGAACATAGGAGGGAAAACGGATATAGAGACCCTAACTCTTGTATTATTGTATCATTAGCATAGCATAGAAGAAGAGAGTTGTAGCAGAGATTTGAAAGGAAAAACCCCATGTACAGGAGCTTTGAATTAATATATGAAGATCTGAATCAGATTTCATGGTGTTATGATGTTTTATGTTTATACATGGTAAATGGTATGCGCATGGTTGTTTTATTCTCTCTGTTATGCATTTGTTTTAATACTGTGTATGTATGATTTCATATTGAATGTTTGAAGTTTGAGAGAGAGAGAGAATGAGTTTCAATTGTTTCTCTTCCTGAGTGAGAGAAGTTCCTGCAAGGAGTGTAGTGAAACGTCTGCAAGGTGTGCATTGAAAAGAAGTCTGAGTTTTATCTCAGAAAGCTCAGGAGAGATACCATTGTTCTCATTCCAGCAGAAGTACAGGTGGATCACAGAAGTCGTGCAAGGTGTGCGCAGTCTAGTTGAGGTCTTAAACTTATCAACTAAGGTTGAAAGGTAAAGGACTGTTGTTGCAGAGGATGCACAGAGTTGAAGAATCAAATACTTAGAAGTATTTGAAAGATTGTCGCAAGGAGTGCGTGTAGGAGTCCTTTTGAGACTCAAGTTTGCTAGTGAAAGCTTAGTAGGGTTAGTGTCTTTGAAGTGTTAAAAGGGAGATGGAGTGAAGTCACTTTGCAAAATCCAAGTTTAGATGAGGAACACTCGTTCAATTCATAGAAGTCTTCAAGGAACGAGAGGTTGAAATTCTCTGTGGAGAACTCGTGAAGTCGCGAGGACCGTAGGATCCAGAGATGCTGCAAGGTGGATAGGGGAGGACAACCCATCACTTTGGTATCAGGAATCAACGTGAACCATTGATCGTGATCTATATTGAGCCGTCAAATCATTTCAGTAATTCAGGATTTGGCATACCAGAAATCTTGATGACAAGGAGCCAAGGGCCTTTGCATTGAAAACCCACGGAGCTTCGAAATGCGAAATATTATGAAGTGGCGTTTCGACATTTCGGTGTTTTGGGGTTTGGAAATTCAGGAATTGTGGTGACAGTGGTTTGGAATCGAGAGTCTTGAAATCTCGGTACCCAGAAGTCTGAAATCACATGGATCGTCAAATCATAAGGGTGACTAATATCCGTTGATTCCATAGGGGAGTTGTTTCAGAGTTCGGGGGTTGGAAAGACAAGAAGCCGCGTGTCCGGATTTGCGAAATCACGAAATCCGAAACCTCGATGAAGTGAAAAGTCCATTGGGAAGCTAACCTTTGCTGAACACATAGGGATTCGGCATTTCAGTGCTTTAGAAGACAAGGGATCGGGGTTCCTTACTCTGGAATTCCTAAAGTCACGAAACATGATACAGGCGTGCAGGAGGACATGATCAGTCATTTCGGGTTTCAGTGGGTTGGAGAGCCGTAAACTCGACAACGAAAATCGCAATATCGCGAAACCTAAAAGCCTGAATTAGGAAGGGTGCGACTTTATTGTGGTCAAGGAGACTTGGGTGACACCTTGTGTTTGATCACGTGGGCACACTCATAAGGACCCATGGAGGAACACCATTGTGTGTGTGTGTGTTTCCCTGTGGGGAAATCAAAGAGTCAATTAGAATCAAGGGCAGATTTAGAACGATCCTGTGTGGATATCGACCTAAGGGCTGGAGGTCTGCGTCACCTTGTTGCTCGCAAAGAGCCTCAACCCATTCCTTTGGGTTGAATGGTATAATCGTTTACTTGTAATTAGTTAATTATGTTATTTTTCATCGTATATTTTTTCATTCACTAATCTACAGGTGGTTTCCCCTAAAGGGGCCATGCAAAAATCAGGAATCTAAAAACACTCAAAAAACCACAAAACACATGAAAATAAAGCAGGGGTCTGCCCCATACACTCAAAACAAAACCTCTATATATATATATATATA
>WSFP011477775.1:0-16687 GCA_009831015.1 Picea engelmannii
TCAAATCTATATGTTCTTATGAAGAGGCATTCATCTCATTTCTTGATTTTTCTTTAGAGTTTAAATTTTGTAGAATCTACATATAGAGAAAACCCCCAAGGTAGTGAACAAGAAAGGGCTCGAGAGGCATTCACTCCCATGCCCCAACTTCAAAGGTCATTGTGACAAGCACTTCTAGTAAGGATGTAATTTTGTTACATATATGACTTTTTAGTTAGGTTCTTAAGCCCCTGTATTGATCTCATTTCTTGTTTTTTTGTTAGCAAATTAATTAGGTATAATCATTGACATAGAGACAAGGACTCTACAGCAGTAAACAAGAAAGATGGTTCATGAAGAACCTACTACATCTTCACCAACCACTTTGAAGGTATGTGTGTGTCAATATAAATTGTAATGCCTATTTGACCTCCTAAGAGATCAGAAGTTCAAATACAGAGGGGGGTAGGGTATGTATACCTTCGTAGACTTTACCAATCAAATCGTTGGGCAGAGGGGGTCTCATACACCAATTTGGTGTCTGGCTTGGCTGTGACCTTAAAAATAGATTATTGTTATTATTATGCCTACGGGAAAAGGGAAAAAATAGCCTACGGGAAAAGGAAAAGAGTAGTTCAAATGCAGATTGAACTCACTACTCAAGAATAGGCTCAAGGATCACTACTCATGGACTAGGTAGAATTTTCAATATTTTTTTCAATATTTTCTCCCCTCTCAATGGTAGCTATCTTAAGCCTCAATAATTATTGTTGGATACGATTTGGGCATTGTGGATATTGTGTGTACTTATATTTTAAAAATTGTTAATATTAAAGTTCGAGCTAGTGGGAACAAATGAATACAAAAATTGTTCATAAATTGTTCTCAAATTTAGGAGAAATTTTAGATTTTTATCTTTTCAAAAAATTGTTTCAAATTTAGGAAAAAAAAATAGATTTTTATCTTTTCAAAAAATTATTTTTATTGACACAGTTGAAATAGAATTTTGGAATTTTATTTTGCTTTGACACAACTTGCAGTTGAAATTTATAGAATATTTTTTACAGCTGCACACATAAATCTAGAATAATTTTTAAGCTGCAAACATAAATCTGCAGAGGTATTTGTAAACATGTTAAATATATGATCTCTTGTTAACGGACAAATCGGTAAGTGCAGACACAAATTAATCTCCCTAACTTCCACGAGAAGCTAGAACAAAACAAGACAGAATACAAACTTCACCTTAGACTTCATTGTCATACAAACTAGTTTATAGAGGAATGAGAGACATACCTTTTAATTGACTCTTGATCCTCGCTAGTGTCGTCCTTGTCGCTCCATCTTTGGATTTTCGGAATGGTGAACCTCTTTAAGAAACACAAACCAACAAAGAGAGATAGAACAAAGATATATATATATATATATATATTCCAATGAATTCTATGTATAAGATCAAGAGGTTATACAATAAAAGCCAAGACACTTTTATAGGGAAGAAATGTATTGTTGTATTATATTAAAATAGAAAGTGGAGAATACAACCCATGCCTTGATGAAGAAGATCCACAATCTGACTTAGAGAGCTAAAGCAAAGCTATCTCAAGTATAATCTATAGCAGAATTCTTCATGCATATGCAAACCTTAGTCGTTTCAACCTTAGCCTTTTCCATAAGAGATCCCTCTTTATATAGGGTGAAAGAGGGATGGATGAGGAGATTAGGATGATCCCACTAAATCAGAGAAGCAAGTAAGATCTAAACCAATCGGAGGCCACCTCATCTTCTAGAAGATTCCCTTCTAAAACATTCATGAATTTTGACTTCTCTCTTGCTTAAGTATCGTCGCACCCTATGCACAGGCAGCCTGCGATGACGTCGCAGTCCATATTTGGTGTAGAGTTCGATGATCAAGCATTGTCGCATCCCAAGCATAGAGTAGGGTGCGGTGATCTTCCTTGTCATAGTTTTTGAGGGAGGAAAAGAAAACCACTTTTCTCATGGAGAAAGTATCTTTTAATATTTTTTAGGGAACATGGAAGTGAGTTAAGCACATGTCGTCAATTAATCATTGGGTTGACCAAAATAATGTGTAACAGAATTCCCCCCAAAGTATGAAGCTAGAACCTGTGACAACTGAAATACTTTGTATAATGTGTGTGTTGAAAACAAGGAGCGCATCGATCGGGAACCTGCAAACAATCAAGCATCTGCATAATAATATACCATCTTCTGAGGTAGGAATTCCCATACTCAGACTACAAGTGACCCTAATCATAAGTGCCAAGTAAGTCATGGCCACTAAACATACACTGTGGATCCATGTCATCATGATTTAGCATAGCCATGAGGAATACACTATGGATCTATGCTCTAAACGAATTCAAATTCGGACATAGCCATAAGACATACACAGTGGATCTGTGTGTCAGTTCTAACTTATGAATACTTCGTCGCAACCTGGATCGATATGATGAGATCCGGGGTCTTCAATTTCGTCGTCTCTAAGTACGAATCTAGCCATATGCTTATAGGTGTTGAAGTCGAACATGGTAGAAACCACTTGATTATCAGTCACTAATGAAAATCATTAACAAGTGCGAGGGAAATCACCATTGATGACAATGACTCCCAAGGTACTCCTAGTACAATTCAATGAGTGTGAATAAATGAGTTGAAGTCCAACACTCAATGGAATCTTCCAATCAGGGGCCAATGATGTGAACCCACTGTTGAAAGCGAGGAAACCTACCATTGAGGCATGCAGGTTTCAAGGGAACAATGTGATTTCTAAGTCTTATTCTCGGATAATGAGTTGAAGTTGACAGGAAAAGACTCGTCATAGGAGGGCCTTGATGTATCCCCCATCAATGACACGAAATATGTAACAGATTTGAAGTAGATCAAAGTATGAAGTGATTCGGAACTGACACATGGGAGGCCGACATGGTAGAAAATTTATAACTACAGATGGTTGACTCGGTAGAAGGCTTGTTTAGGTTGGACTTCTCTTGAACATATGAACAACACGACAATTGTCTTGGTAGCATTGACTCAAAGGAGGACCCAACATATGAACTTGTGGATGGTCATACAAAATACAAATGGATTTCCCAACCTGGATAGAGTGATGAAGGGGGGTGTCACGCTCAAGAGAGACCTTATTGCCACTAACACAAGTACAACGACACATTTCTTCCCAATTTTCCCCCACCATTTATGGCGAGTACCTCTTTATTTCTATGCGAGCTTGAGGAGGATAACATATGTTTGTGGTGTAAGCTCATCCTTCGGACGAGTCCCTCAGAGTATTTTTAACGAACCCTAAGAAGGAGTGGTTCGATCCCATATGGGTCTTTCGATGCTTGTTTAACGAGTCCAAAGAAAGAAAACTCAGAGGTTTTTCATGTTTAGAGAGTCTGAAAAACATTTAAAGATAACTCCATAAGATCCTTTTTCGTAAGTTAGTCTAATGAGACCAAAAAAGAGATAATATATCCCTCATCAAACATTTTCTTCAAATACTTTTACGAGCGTGAAAAGAACAAGGTCGCTCGACTATCTTTTCATGTTTTTGGGAGCTTGAAAAGAGCTTAAAAGATACTCCATAGGGTTCATTTTTCATATTACCAATCGAGTTCAAAAAAACGACAAAATATTACTAGATTGCATTCTCATGGTTTCACAAGCGTGAGAAAGAATTAAGACTGTGCTCGGAGTTTTTCCTAAAAAACCCTAAAAGCATATGTACATAAGAAAAACACACAAAAACAATCCAAAATGGTGGACCTCTGTCAAACGTCTCATCTTTAGACCTTTCAATCTGCAATAGGAAACACTTCGCAAAGTTGGTTGGACTTTAGGGCATGCGTAAAATATAAAAAATAATTTAATTTTGCAATAAAATATGGTAAAAAATAATAAAATAGGCCAAAACAACCCTTTTACCATTTCATTTGCAAATTTACGCAAGTAGTGCCCCAAAACCCTCTTTTCTCCCAAATTTAAACTGTCGATTATGGAGCGCCTGGTGGATCATTTTGCAAACCGTCTCTGTCAAAAAGGTAATATTTTGCTTCTTTATCTTTTCATGGTTTAAAATTTTGTTTTTATTGGTTTATTGTTGAATTTGGGTCGATTTTTTGTGGATACCTACGCTTTCAGATCGTTGCAGGCCCATAGTATCATGAACTGCGACGACACGGAATCACCGCAGGGGGCTCAAAGACAGGGTGTGACGACATCGCTCTGCATGAAAGCGTTGCCCTACGATGACCGCAAATCAACTTTTGAAAAGATAAAAAGAACTAGGGAAACTTCCAAGAACTGATTTTTTATGATTCTAATCTTCTTTTGATGTTCCTTGGTAGGCTTTCCTTGGTCAAAATGTTCGAGTGGCGAGAATGCGAGCATGAAGAAGAAGACTATTTTTTCAAGAATGACCCAGACACAGTTATGGCGCTTAGGAAATGTGGATTACTCAAGTTCTTCAAAATTCAAGGCATGAGAGCCCAGCTGAGATTGCTAGAGTATCTGGTTCACAAGTGGGATGTGAACGAACAAGCCTTCTGCGTGGGTGTGCATACACTCACATTGGACATAGAGGATATCTACTTTCTGACGGGGTTGTCTCGCTGTGGTTCTCAGGTATCACTCATAGGAAGAAAGGGTGGGGAAGAACCTATGGATTACTATGTTGCTCACCATTGCATGCCAGGTATGGAAAAACATAGTGGCAAGGTGGCCATTAGAGATGTTCGGGATTTACCATTGTGGACTATCCTTTATACCATTACCCAGATGGCAGGGAGTGCAGCTCCCCACATGGCTTTGCAAATCCATTTTCAGTACGCCATAGAGTGCATGGAACCTAGGGTCTTCAACTGGTGTGAGGGTGTCTTGAAGAACATGAAAAAGCAACTGACAAAGTGTCGAAACGATCGGTTGAAATAGTTTGGTTACAAGTCCATTTTGGTGTCCTTCTTCTTGGAGAGGGTCCCCATCCTACATCTACAGGTGGAGTGGGGTATACCCACTCCACAATATCCATGGATGAAGAGGTGCACGGACCTAATGGATCGTCACAATGGCATGCCTATCATCAAGTATGACAATGTTTTCTTCCAATGGTTGAGGAATCAGCTAATCATGGTGGTGGACTATGCGCACACCGAGACGAACTTCCGTGGGGATCCTGACTTAGCTCTTCTTGAGGAATCTTAGTGGGGAGACATAGGTAAGAAGGAAAATTTTCATTATATGATGTTTTTGATATTTTAATTATATAAAATGTTTTTTGTGTCATATATCCAAGACTAATCAAGTGCTCTCAATAACGCAGATGTGGGGCCTTATCGTCCTCTAGGATCATCTCTCATTCAGAGGCGAGGAGAGAGAGGTGTTGTAGCAGGAGTGGTTATCGCAGATCTCGAGGCGATTAAGCAAAACCTAGAGGGATTAACCATGAATATCCTTGATGCCACTATGGATGAACTTCCTAGGCACTATCAACGCCATACAGTTGGCGTATCTACATCTATTGGTCAATTTCTCTGTAGAGTAGCATGGGCAGTTGTTTGTTACAGTGAGCAACATCCTTGATGCTTTTTGTACATGAAGCCATGAGCTTCACTTTTTGATATTTTGAACCTTGGACAAAACGCTTTTTGTAACTTTTATCGTTATTAATATAAATTTCCTACTGGCTTACTTGTCTTTTTCAGATGTGTGTTTGGATTTATAAATGTCTCAAATGTATGTCTAGCACATAATTAGCCAATGCCTCTATTAATGTGTTTAGACATCTAGGAATATGTTGATATTCGATATAATCAAAATGTATTTCCAAGAGGCAAATTCTTAAGTATACCATTAACAAAGTAGGACTTCGGATGGAATAAATCTTAGTTAAATGCAGCACTACTAACTATGAATCGAGTCATACAATAAGATGACGGATTCCAAATGAAATGCATCAGTTAATAATTCGATAACTGCATTGTATTCCGTAATATTATTAGGTGCACGACCAAGGCAAACACCGTGTAGACTGATCAACTCATCCTTAGGTGCATAGATTTCCCATACACCAGACGCTAGGTTTTGAGTACTACGACTAGCACCATCAGCAAAGGCGATATAGGGTAGCAAAGACACCGACATCTGGAAACCAAGAACAATGCAAGGTAAGCAGCTAAAAGGAAGAACAAAGAAAAAAACACACTAGAGTATAGTACACTAAAAATACACAGCACTCATGCAAAAATAGTTTAAGCATAGTACTTATTCAAGTAAAGCCCATTCCTGGGTTCACTCAAAGGAATTCTATCATAATCTACCCGCTCATAAGCCCCTTTCTCTAACACTCGTTTCACAATATAAGGGCCACACCACATAGGCTTGAATTTACCGACCCCTAATAAGTCACGATCTTGTTCGTAAAGAAGAACTAAATCACCCTAAAAAAAAACATGTGGTTTGACATGCTTTTCATATTGAGCTTTGACATGCTTCTTCTAAGTTTCAATGACTACGGAAACATCACAAAGAGTCTTGTCTAATTGTTTTAAATACAAGAGACATTCCTCTTCAACTGAGGTGTTAGGGAGATGTTCGACAACTAGTTTCAAAGATGGGATTTCACATTCAATCAACAGAATAGCTTCAATACCATATACTAACTGGAAAGGTGTGAACCCTATGGAAGATTTCACAAATTTCTGATAGGCCCATAATGAAAAGAAGAGCATCGTGTGCCAGCTTGACTTGTGAATTCCTATCATCCATCGAAGCATCGTAGTAAGAACTTTGTTAATTGCTTCAACCTAGCCATTGGCCTGTGGATAGTAAGGTGTCGATTTTTCATGTCAAAGAACCAACTTCTTGGTAAGTTCAGACATCATGAAATTGCGAAAATGACTATCATGGTCAGTGATGATGGCTTGAGGGACACCAAATGTAGTAACGATATGATTGAATATGAACAACATTGCAGTTTTCTCGGTATTATCAAATGTAGGCATCGCCTCGGACCATTTAGTGAAATAATCTATAGCTATGATGATGTATCCGAGTGAGGGTTACATGTCATGAAGTCAATGCCCCATTTAGGGAATGGACCAACAGAAACTACAGGGTAAAGAGGAGCAGGATGAAATCAGATCTTAGTGTTATATGTTTGACAAGAATGGCATTTATGGATGGCAGTAATGCAATCCTTAAACAATGAAGGCCAGAAATAACTAGCTCGTAATATCTTTTGGGCAGTGGCATACCCAAACATATGACCGCCACATGCTCCAGAATCACATTCATTCAATGCTTTCACAGCTTTATCATAGGTTAGGCATCATCGAAAAATCGAATCAATACCACGACGGTAAAGGGTATCACCAAGCATAATGTATTAACGGGCTTGATACCGAATACGACGACGATCCACACTAGAAATATCGAGCCGAAAATTTTGGGTTTGGAGATAAATGATAATGTCTCCATATCATATTTCGTCAGAACTGATTAGAAAGAGAGACTCATCATGCAAGGAATCCTCTTCCACAGTTTATGTCTCAGTAGAGGGAAGGTCACATATCAATTCGGCAAAAAACAAAGATTTCTTTGATTTGGCATGCTCAAATTCCAAATCAAACTCCTGGAGAATAACTATCCATTTGGAGTATTTCCCCCCCAACAATTGTCGAGTAAGGATGTGTTACATAGGGTTTCAATCAGAAATAACGGTGGTTCTGCGTAATAAGATATAATGATGGAAACGTTGAACAACTTGAACAACTGCCAAGGCCAATTTCTCCACATGCAAATATTTGGTTTCGGTGGTCGTGAGAATCCGACTCAAATAGTAGTTGACATGTTCATCATGTGAAACATCCTCTTGGACTAGAACCATAGTGATGGTAGATTCTGAAGAAACTAAGTATAAGAAATAATCTCGACTATAATCGAGTGGAAATAAGAGTGGTGTATGGATTAAGTCAAGTTTCAAAGCTTCAAATGATTTTTTGGCAGTGTCGTCCCATACAAGATCGTGACCCTTTTTAAGCAGTCGAGTAAAACCTTTCATTAATTCAGCATAGTTGGGGATGAATCGACATAAAAAGTTTTCCTTCCCTTGCAAACTTTGGAGTTGGCGTAATGTAGGAGGAGGCAAATTGAGAATAGCTTCAACCTTCAGGGGGTCCACCCTAATCCCACTTGTAGAAATGATAAAACTAAGAAGTTGTCTAGAATCCACACAAAAAACGCATTTATGTGGATTCAATCGTATGCGATAATAGTGACAACGTAGGAAAATGGCTCATAAATGTGTTGGGTGATCTTGATGACACAAGGAATGCACTGGTATATCATCGAGGTAAGGTTGTACAATGTGCTTAATATCATGAAAAGCATAAGACATAGTGCGCTGAAAATCACACCAGCATTCTTGAGACCAAAAGGTAGTTTCTGGTATGTGAATGTTCCCCAAGGGCAGAAAAAAGCAGTCTTATGTTGATCCGCGAGTAAAATATTGATTTGATTATAGCCGTAGAAACCATCCATTAAAGAGAAGGTTTCAGTCCCGACACAGTCGTCAACGATCTGGTCAATGAAAGGGGTTGGATAATTGTCCTTGAGACAAGCCTTGTTGATATCCCTATAATCTACACAAACACGGATTGTTCATTGTTTCTTCGTAACTAGAACCAAATTAGATACCCAACCATTCAAAGCCACGGAATAAACAAAACCAGCTTTAAGAATTTTTTCAACTTCGAGTTTAATGGCAACAACTTTGCGTGGATGTACTGGGTGAAGTCTCTGTCGAACAAGTTTAGCATCTGGGTAAGTCTTAATCTCATGTACAACAATATCTGGATCAATGTCCGGCATCTCTTCGTAACTCTAGGCAAAAACGTCATGGAATTCTTGGAAAAGAGCTTTATAAATTTTGACCTCATCGACAGAACACGAGGCACCAATGTGAACATTTTCCACGACTCCGGGTTTAATCGAAATATATAAAGGTATGGTGGGTGAAATGTTACCCAAGTTCCCTTCGTACAAAACATCAGGTATTGGTTCAGGAACAGGGGAAAAAGTAACAACAGTAGACGGATCAGAAATCCGTTTATAACTCTCTATAGTCTCGGGTTCTAGGAAGAGAATAGAACGATGGTGTCCATCATCCCATGGGGTATCTTCCATAGACATGATTGTCATAATGATTTCATCGGTGTGAAAGAATACATGAAAGAGATCCGAAGACGTATCTAAGAGAGAATGAGGAGAGGGAGTTGTCGATTGAATAGCTTGATAAGCCAATTCTACCGGAATTAAAGGAATTTTGTCGTCGTAACAAAGACAGTCGTCAAAGTTAGGTACTATCCAAGGGTCATAAGACTCAGGGATTTCACCAACATTGGTTGATATCATATTAATTGAGGCGACAAAATGAATAGGAATATTAGGTGGTGGAATGGGGAATGTACCCATTAACGATGAATCTTTTAAGAGACCCACACCGACATTCTCATAATCGGGAGGTGTTTTCGCAATGAAAGGTACGTTACTAGTACGAGAATCGTAATTAAAGAAGGAAATTTGATCGACAGTAACAACTTTTACGTGGTGAGGAAAACGTATCACACGGAAAAGAGTAGAAACAATTGCACGCATGGAATCAATCCAACGACGGCCAACTAGAAGGTTGTAATCGAGAGGTGCATCAAAGACCTCAACCTCAACAGTAACCGCTTTTCCTTCTAACGTAATAGATAATGAAGGAACAACACCATAAGGTTTAAATCATGTACCAATAAATTCTTTAAGAGTATTGTGTGACTTGGTAAGGGCAGGATAGCCAATAGCCGTCCAACAAGTGACGGACATAACGCAAGTCGAGGCTCCTTTGTCAATAACAGTTCGACAAATATTCTTATTTTCCACAATAACTTGTATTTGAAACGCTAATTGAGGAGGAAGCCCTGGAATATGATCTTCTAAGTCAAATATTATCAAGTTCGTATCAGTGGGATCAATTCCACCAATCCTTTAACAATGCCTTCCGTTGTGTGGGACAATTTTGAAGGACTCCGAGAGCCGACATCGCAGAAGTTGCATGTGCAAGATATTCTACAATACTGTAGTTTTGAGTAGCACGTGCATGAGGATTAAACGACGACTTACGAACAACGCCCTTCGGAGGAGGACGAAGAACTGTGTCTAGAATCGGTCGTTCAAGATGAAGAGGACCGTTGGGAGGTGAATTCGATGGAGGAGGTTGAACCAAAGGAGGTGATGAATCATCAACTTTCTCTTTCGAAGGTGAATAATCTTTGGCTCGAGTAGCGACTGCAACTTCGTTCTTCTTGGAGTCACCAGTACACATAAGTACATAAGATGTGGTAGAGGGAGAAGGTTGGTCATGAATGACAAATTGGGCCTGCTGCTGAGAAGGAAAAGGTTGTGACAAAACGGCGGGTGTAGGAGGTGTCCCAGTCCCTTGCAGGAACTTAGTAACCTCAGCACGTCATGGACAATCCTTTGTATAATGATCCTCACCACAGATAAGACAAGGATAACAAGGTTTGCGCTTTTCTTTGTCATCGGCATGCTAAGTCTTAGGTTTATCGGATTGTTGATTATTATTTTTGTCCTCCTTATTCTTTCCCTTCCCTTTCTTTTTATTTTGATTTTTTGCAGTAGGTGTAGATTGAACCAAATTAACTTCAAAAGTTTTACCGGGAGAAGGAGTTGGACGAGAATTATTTTGTACATTAGCAGTATTAGACTTGGGATTGGAATCACTGGCTTGTTTAGAATGAGTCTCAGTGTGGAAAGTGTCAATCACGCCATCAACAGCATGAGAAGCTACTGGAGGTGTTGGGGTTTTATTTGTAGACGGGCAAGGAGCATCAGGGATCAATTCATATAGTGTGCCCGTTTGTGAATAAACAAGATCCAAGTATTGAGCACGACTAATCGTCTACTCTTCAGTGACGACGCCACCCATGGAAACATCACGGTAGGACCAATGAGTGACTTGGTAAACCACTCGGCCAGTAGTTGATCAGGAAGGGGAACTTTGATGAAGCATCTTCTCCTCCTGCACTCATGAATATCATCGGAAATATGAGTGGACGAGGACTATTTAAATGAACTCAAAATTTCGGTTCATGTCTCGTATCGGATTGGTAGTTGGTAATGCGTTAAGAAATTCATAGCTAAGGTATTGAAGTCATTGAAGAATCCTCGAGGCAATTCAATACACCATTTAGTTTCCGAACCCGTCAGAGTTTATTGGAAAAGACGTAATCTAATGGAGTCATCCATCAAAGAGTTGGATGAACACCAAAGATGGAAAGTCATGACGTGATTATTTGGGTCTTCCCATGATCAGCCTTCAAACTTAGGAATGTCTAATGGTAACTTGGCAAGTATGACCGACCAATAAACAGAATGCAAGATAGGATCATTCAAAATCCTAGACAAATCTGGTAAATCCAAAGTAGCAAGAAATGGCAATTGTCTGTTCACTTTAGGAAACTAGTAATTCTGAGGAGGTGGTCTCGTAGGTATACCAGTAGGACCATAAGCAGTCTGTAGATAGTTAGGGAGTCTTGTCAAATTCAGAGGTGGAGGGTTTTGATTCAAATAGCCAACTTGAGTTGGTTGATTGGGTAAGCTTCCTTGGAAAGGAGAATTAGACTGAAAACCTTGACCCCAGGTAGGATTCATATAACCTAGATATGGTTGTCTGGGATTAGGGGGTACAAAAGAATTAACTGTAGGAGGTTTCCCCCCAGGCGGTTGTTGATTGCCTTGGAAAGGAAAATTCCAAGGTTGAGATTGTAATCCAAAGATATACTACCCATACACTGGGTTGTGACCCCCAACTTGGGGTTTCCCCCCAACTTGAGGTTGACCTCCAACAAGAATTTGAAAACCTGAAGTGACAGAATGACTTGTGCCTCCAATTTAATTAGATCTAATTGGGCCAGGATGATTAGATCCTCCAGGTGAAGGTAGAGGATGAATGTTAGGCCCCCCAGAGAGAACCTGGGTAGGTGTAGGAACATAACTACTAGCAGCATTATACCCAAGAGGAACAAAAATATTAGCCCCTCCAGACGAATTCTAGGTAGGATTAGTAATAGATGTATTTAGTGCATGATACCCAGGTGGAAGTGACTGATTTGGTCTAAGCGGAAGTGGTGTTCCAATAGGAGCTTAAGTGATTACTGCACTTCTGGTAGAAACATGTGTATCTTGTGGGACCATGGTAGAGCTAGCGAGCAGGAGAGGAAGGATTGTATGAGAACCAACCAACAATTGGTCTGAGACCGTGACAACATTACTAGTCATGCCAGTAAAATGATCTAAGGGTAAGTAGTAGAATTCACAGGCGTATGTGATGCCATAGGTTTATTAGAGGTTCTCTGGTGTAGATGACTCATTCTTAGTTTTTCAAAAATATCTTGTCCCGAAGAAGTTCTCCAAAGAGAACGAATAGGACCAGAAGAGCTAGGATCAAAATTTCCAGCAATATGAACCGGATTTCTAAACGACTCACTCTGAAAAAGCGGATATTCCACACCAGACTTTGTGTGAGGTCCAGTAGGTATTCCAGTATAATCTTCAGTAACAACGTCTCCCGATGAATTTATCCGAATCAAAAGTGGATCTCGTACGACACTCAATAACGGATTTATGGGTAGTATGGATTCCTCCAATGGAGTAGAACTTCCAATCTCAGAGGCTACATCGTTATTGATTGTTCCTTCAAGAGAACCCTCTGGTGAGTTAGGAAGCAAAGGAGTATATTCTTTCGTATCTTCCAGAGGTAACCCTTGCATCCTACGTGAATGGCGAGGGTCAATGTTGGACGCACCAAATAAAGAATGAAAGAAAGCTATGGCCAACTAGAAAAACAAACAACACTCACTAATAAAATCTAGATATCAGACACGCAAACAAACCTTCTTATTTCTAAGTCACTGGTTGGTGATGAAATCCAACATCGTGAAATCAAGACAAGAAGGGGTTGGGATAAAGCGGGTGGAAAAGTTACATTGATGACCTACTTAACGGACTTACACCCTGGTGCAAGCTCCCACACACAATCGTGGGTATACCCTCCAAGGAGCCCGAGTGAGTTTGGCCAATGTCGATTCCAGGTACCATGAAGACTTGCCCCTCCACAGTCACCTCATGTAAAGACTCTAAAAAGATAGGCCACTAAGGTTACCAATTACGACAATTATGTGTGGGGAAGCAGTCGATAGTCCGATCCACGTGCAAGGGCAGGGTATCTAAGCCTGAAATCAACTCGAGAAGGTCCCCACGGGATTTTCTTCTCAAGTGACCCCCAATAATACACTCAATCTCTACACCAAGACCAACAAAGCAGGGTGAGTAACTCTGTCGATCCTAATGCAACCTTGTGATTGACCCTTGTGTTAGACGGGCTTCTCAAGACAAAGGTTAGCAATTGGATTTGTACTCTCACTATCACAAGATAATATTGTGTGTTTTGATGCTTTGGAGAGTGTGCCTTACAACCTATTCCAAAGCGCTATCCTAGCTAATGTTAGTGTAGAAAAGTTCTAGAAAACAAAAGTAGCTAATAGATTTTAAAATTGCGTTGTATTTTAAAGGTTGTTGTTTACTCAAAAGAGAAATGGAAGTGAAATTGATAATATATTTGACCTTGACCCAATAAGATGCAAGAAGAGATGAAATGAAAATGTTTCATTCAATGAACTCTAATTATAGTAGGGAGAAGGTTTCTCTTTTCCAGAATACTAAAGATATCAAGCACAATTTCTCTATCTTTGAATGATATGAATTCCAAACAATCAAAGCTATCAACTTTTCAAAAATTCTCTTTTCCACAAATATATGAATGCAAAAATTTCTTACAAAGACTACTAAAAATAAGAATAAACTTCAGTTATTTCCTTTTCAAATCAAAACAAAGATGTAATGAAGAAAAGAAAGAATGGTCTAAGAAAACTATTGCACTCTCAACACTATTCCCAAATCAAACTCATAATGCAACAAAAAATGAAATGATAAGAAAATCTTTTGTCGAATGCAAACAAATATCTCTCTTAATCAATCAACAATCCAAAAAGTAAAAACAATCCAAAACTCAAAAGAAATCAAAGACTACTTAACAAACAAGCACCCACAAACTAAATCTTGAGATTATACCCTTGTGACAGAAGTCGAGAAACAAAATTTACAAAGCTTGTAAAGAAGACTTTCAATCCTTGAAAATCAATCAAATTCAGGCTTAAAAGTTGTAAACCAATCATTCACCAGTGTCAAAAGTTCATCCCAAGCAGTAAATACAAATCTGGGCAAAGAAAAGAAATTTGACTGTCACCCAACAATTCCTACAGGAATTGTCGCAGGGTGCAGAGGGGTACAGTGCAACGATCTAGGATCGTCGCAGGCTGTCAACAAAGCACAGTGTGACGTCGTCTCTTTGGCTTGCACAAGTAGAGTGTGACGACAAGGAATCATCGCAGGTTGTCAATAGGACACGGTGCGACGATCTCTGAATAAAAAGAAAAATGGAAAAAATGACAAAATTTCTCAATGAACTTTCAGGACCAGAGAGTCAAGATGGATCACCCATAGACTCAGAGAATGAAATTGATCAAAAGAAGGTAGGCTAAAAGAAAATAAGAAGCAAAAAACCAAAAAGAGATCGTATCCCCAGTATGGTTGTCAATTTTGTTATCGGACAAATCGGTAAGTGCGGACACAAACTAATCTCCCTAACTTCCACAAGAAGCTAGAACAAAACAAGACATAATACAAACTCCACCTTAGACTTCATTGTCATACAAACTAGTTTAGAGAGGAATGAGAGACATACCTTTTAATTAACTCTTGATCCTCGCTAATGTCGTCCTTGTCGCTCCATCTTTGGATTTGCGGGATGGTGAACCTGTTTAAGAAGCACAAACCAACAAAGAGAGATAGAACAAAGATATATATATATTCCAATGAATTGTATGTATAAGATCAAGGAGTTGTACAATAAAATCCAAGACACTTTTATAGGAAAGAAATGTATTGTTGTATTATATTAAAATGGAAAGTGGAGAATACAACCCATGCCTTGATGTTGCAAGATCTCTTTTAATGGTTCTTTATTCCAACACACACACTTTTGCTCCAATGTCTTGATGAAGAAGATCCACAATCTGACTTAGAGAGCTAAAGCAAAGCTATCTCAAGTATAATTTATAGCAGAATTCTTCATGCATATGCAAATCTTAGCCTTTTCAACCTTAGCATTTTCCATGAGAGATCCCTCTTTATATAGGGTAAAAGAGGGATGGATGAGGAGATTAGGATGATCCCACTAAATCATATAAGCGAGTAAGATCCAAACCGATTGGAGGCCACCTCGTCTTCTAGAAGATTCCCTTTTAGAACATTCGTGAATTTTGACTTTTCCCTTGCTTAAGCATCGTCACACCTTATGCACAAGCAGCCTACGACGATGTTGCAGTCCATCTCTGGTGTAGAGTGCAACGATCAAGCATCGTTGCACCCCAAGCATAGAGCAGGGTGCGACGATCTTCCTTGTCATAGTTTTTTAGGGAGGAAAAACAAACCACTTTTCTAATGGAGAAAGTCTCTTTTAATATTTTTTAGGGAACATGGAAGTGAGTTAAGCACATGTCATCAGTTGATCACTGGGGTGACCAAAATAATGTGTAACATCTCTCTCTCACGCATTTATGGTTACAACTTGCCCATCATTTTGACGATTTTAGGAATTAAGTGGACATCGGTGATGATGTGCAGTTTTTAAAACTACCAACGGTTAAAAAGAGAGAATTTGACGATTTTAGGAATTAAGTGGACATCAGTGATGACGTGCAGTTTTTAAAACTATCGATGGTTAAAAAGAGAGAAAATGGGTTAAAGTCAAATTTAAGTATTGGGTCCAAGTAATTCTCCAATATGATTGTAGGCTCACGGTGATTGGATTTTCCACATGCGATGGAATGTGCATGAATTATTGTCAATACCAAAACAGCAAAACCCAAACCTGGTGCAAGGATTTAAGTAGATGTCCAACTAGCCTTTTGTACTTCAATAGTGAATGTGGAGGTCCAACTAGCCTTTTGTACTTCAATAGTGAATGTGGAGGTGCACCCAGGTGGAGGGGACAAAGGAGTCTGTAAACCCAAAGAAATACCATCTTCGAAGATGTGATATAAAATCACGTCAATTCATTCCTCTAGAACAACCTATAGCTCCTCAAAAAACATTACATCACCTTAATCGTGAACCAATATTGAATCGTGAGTGGATGAGAGATCATGAAAGTGTTCTCACAAAACAAAAGAAAGCTCTAAATCAAGATTCAATAAGTGCAAGATGCACTAACCAACTTCTTCCTACCACTCACAGCGTGCATAACTAGATTTTGGATGCAAGAAACGTGGTGCAAATAGTAGAGGGTGGTGACCATCATGTTTTACTATACATACCTGATGTTGCAATATACAACATAAGTAACCAATAAAACCAATTTGACGATGGTATACCTTAACTAAGGTATATTAAGAGAATTAACACATCTTAGCATTCAAATAGTAAGTAAAACATAGCATAATAACAAAAACATAAATTAAACTCATAGATGGATATCACACTAAGTCAAACAACTAAATTGTTG